>JAVCKS010001701.1:0-19920 GCA_032273685.1 Pteraster tesselatus | reverse complement strand
TTCCCAAGAATGTTCAGATTCCCAAGAATGTTCAGATTCCCAAGAATGTTCAGATTCCCAAGAATGTTCAGATTCCCAAGAATGTTCAGATTCCAAAGAATGTTCAGATTCCCAAGAATGTTCAGATTCCAAAGAATGTTCAGGTTCCCAAGAATGTTCAGATTCCCAAGAATGTTCAGATTCCCAAGAATGTTCAGATTCCAAAGAATGTTCAGATTCCAAAGAATGTTCAGGTTCCCAAGAATGTTCAGGTTCCCAAGAATGTTCAGATTCCCAAGAATGTTCAGATTCCCAAGAATGTTCAGGTTCCCAAGAATGTTCAGATTCCCAAGAATGTTCAGATTCCCAAGAATGTTCAGATTCCCAAGAATGTTCAGATTCCCAAGAATGTTCAGATTCCAAAGAATGTTCAGATTCCCAAGAATGTTCAGATTCCAAAGAATGTTCAGGTTCCCAAGAATGTTCAGATTCCCAAGAATGTTCAGATTCCCAAGAATGTTCAGATTCCAAAGAATGTTCAGATTCCAAAGAATGTTCAGGTTCCCAAGGATCTTTAGATTTTCCCAAGAATCTTAAGATTTTCCCAAGAATCTTGAGATTCTCAAGAATCGATGGGTATTACCACGATGCTCTACCTTTAAGGTTATTAAATCGATATTACAAATTGTAACAAAAAAATACTTGCTCGGAACCCCTGGAAGTACAACAAAAGAAACCCACATTGCTATCGCTATATGCCAGGATTGACTGTCATACACTCGGCCAAGGAAACAGAAACATTCGTGACAAGTTCTAACTGAAATAGCAGACATGTGTTCTTTATCTCAACTAACCAAGCATTTGACTTTCGTTTATGATTGAATAAATAAAACGTTAAAGATACGTGGAATTAAGATCACATTATTGTTCCGGATTAGACCAATTGCCTCATCGATAGAGCACATGGAGACCAGAAGGCGCGGTTTGTGGGCGCCACGCACCACCAAGGCTAGGCCGGAATAGACTATGTTGGTTCTCCTTGTTCTTTCGTTTAGTCATTGTCTATTTTTTCTCTCATCATGTTCGGTTGGTGACAGTTTGTTCCGTTCGCTACGGTCGATGAGTAGATACGCATCTCCCCCCTCGATCACACATTCTCAGCGCCCGTTTGGCGGTTCTGCCAGACTTTTTCGTGATTACAATGTCGCTGTTATTATCATGTTGCGCTGTTTGATTACCCAGCGCACTTTTAATAGTTCGTTCGGCAATGAACCAAGCATATTGTTATCCCCTCGTAAACCGCCAAGGCAACCCGACCGTATTGCTGCCAGCGTGTTTACAGCGAGATTGGACCTCGTGGTTTGACTAGTTTGACTAAATTGTGACTACATTTTACAGTTTATCGCATGTTATACGATCAGTAAGACTGTTCCGTTCCTGAAGACGACCAGGGCACATGGGCGAAACGTCGAGTAGCTGGCTCACTTATGACCTAACACTGCATAAACTCTATAATATGTTTCAAACGTGCAGACTATTGTGCGTAGGTGTGTAGGTTTAACGCGGATAAAGGCAGGTTTCCAGGCAGACCGGTGGGTCAGGCGGCCTATAGTGGTCTTTTAACTGTAGGTTCCGGTGAATCGTGACGGTGCCGACATGTGAGGTGGGGTCTGGGGTCCCTACTTGATCTCGCGAGTCCCGTTTTCTCGGACGTTCTTCCCACCTCTCAAACCGTCACTTCTACTCCCAGCTGCGATACAGGGCAGACACTAACAACTGCATCCCCCACCTTCTCCTATAAATAAATAAATATCTTGTGGGCACTCGTTCATTATTTTATCTAAGAATGCTTTCAGTGTACTTCCAGCTCACCAGGCGAAACGACCGAGATACAGTCACACGGTCGATGCAAATTACGCCAATCATTCCTAAAAACACCAGGAAACATCCACGCGAGCAACAGGTCTGTGTCCTGCAAGTGCAGTAGCTGTAACGTTATAATAGGTAACTAGATCTGCGGAAACGGGTCGCTTTCGGTAAACATTTTTATGGGTTAGGCCTATGTAAATTTGTTGTATTTTTATTAATATTATCATTAACAAATTTAAGATGATGAGTTGGTGCAACATAGGTCTATATCAAAATGAAGCTGTTGTCGTGCTCTTTCAAGTCTCATTGGATCATTTTCGCAAAGACAGTCAGTCACTCACAAGTTAGCTGACACAACTGAACATGGCGTTATTTCCCTTGGGGGAAGGGAGTTAGGGTTAGGGTTAGGTAGAGGGGAGAGGGGGGAACTGTAAACTTCAGGTTCTGTGGTATGTTGCGGTACAACCAACATATTTACTAGGAAACCTCTGCAATGTGACGCAAGCCGAACGTGAGTGTACCAGAGGATACATACGCGCATGTTTCCTTCTATTGGAGCCGTAGAAAGAAAAAATAATGATAATATCGAAGATTATCACCATAATGTGTGTTTAGTCATTATTTACAGTCTTCGGCAAAGACTGACTAAACTCACACATCGCGTGCGGCGCGGCTTCACAATGTAGAAGCAGCACTTGACATTATAAGTCTCGGCCCGAGTCGAGAGACTAGTGCCTCACCGTTAATTAGTGTTGCTCAAAGTTTTGTCACTGAGTACCGAAAGCCATAGTCCGAATGGAAAACTAAAAACCAACTAACAAACAGGGCGGAGCACGTATGCGCGCGGCATCAGAACCAACGGTCGGCGGCGGCGGCGGCGGCGGCGGCAGCGGCAGAGCGGCAGAGCGATCGGCGGTGTATGAAAACCACGGAACTACAGAATGACATCAATAAAAAATTAAAGGCGCAATTAATAATTGATGGCACCCACACTTATTACAACGTAGACAGCGAGACGGCATTTTATGAATCATGGGTAATCTGTTGAGCTTTTAACACCGATACTAAACCATCTTGTTCTATACTAGTAATAATAATATACTATAATAACATATAAATAAATATCGAATTTGTCTTTGTACACGGGAATATAAATGTCTGCTGTTTGAAAAAGGCGTCCTCCTTTCGCGTATAGTCGGAGTTGTTGTTGTTTAGGCTGGCGCCTGATCCTATCGTATCGATGCACCAACTCGACGAGGCTTTCCAAAGTATATGATAAATTTGTTTAGTATCGGTACGACTACTACTCCCTATTATTACACAATAACAGCTCCAACGTTAGCTATACATAATGCCGGATCTTGTTCCCGTCTTTTCCGACATATTGGCATGAAGTTTTTTCTAACTTCATTCTCCTTGTTAAACCTTAAACAAAACCAGTTAAAAACTAAATCTTTCTCATGGATACGGCCTTGTGCTCTTCTCTATAAAAGGGTTATTTTGGTACTTTTCTAAGTTTATTTCTACGTTTATTATGATCGGCAAATCAGAACAGTTTATATGCTAGCCGACGCTATCGGTGGAGACCTCTGAGCTCTATTATTTTAACTCGATTCATTGTTCTACACAGATTGGCCTGTACTTCTTGAAGTCGGTGTACAGGGGGTCCTAATATGGCGCCTGCATCAGACAGTCAGCCAATGAGGCGTCACCATCCACCCAGTAAGGGGATCGCTACACTGGCTCGATTGGTATAGTGCCGCCTGATTGGCTGAACTAAGCAGGCGCCATCTTGGAACTGCCGCTTAGAATGATAGGCCCATCCACCAATTCGGTTACAGATCAGCCGGAGCACGTACTACCGGTACCGGTGGGTACTCGCCGGTGCCGAATCTTGAACCGTAAGTAACCCATGCATGATGGCCTAGATTCGCTGGAATCTGACGCCACAATGGGGGTGTATACGTCACTCCAAACCACGCCAGCCAGACGAGACTGGGCTCTTCTGCTTGTCCAGATTTCGTGGAGGATTCTAAGTAACGGTGCTGCTACCGAGGCTACCCCGTGGGAACCTGCCGAAGATTCCACACAATACACAACACGTGACCGTGAAGACACGTGACTGAAGCCACGCAGACGGCACTGCGACCTTGTTAACCGTATACTCGTATTACCTGTCCGGTTTTGTTTATTCTCCATTCGTTTTACAATAACATCACCGAATTCTTTCATTTCCAATCTCCACTCGGGCTTGTTTGTTTGAAAGGCATCGTGGGAATACAATGATTTACAACGGTTGAAGTGAGCGTAGGTTAAGTTTCCAAGAAAGAAAATAAAAAAGAGATCTCAAGAAATTAAATAATAAACGTGAACCCACCAAACGCGCGCTCGTTACTACAACCGTCCCACTGGTAGAATTATGTTTTTATAAGTGTTAATTTGAAGACCAATATCCACAAACATTTAGCGTATTTTCCGCTTTTAATTTAATCCTATACGCGCGGTGAACCCAATGTACATGATTGGTTAAACGGCATGACGTCACGGCAAAGCCGCGTCCAAAATAGAACTGGTTCTAGTACCGACGCCTATAGGCCTACGGTGCGCCCCACTGTGCACCACGCATGCACGCACCCCGTCCTTATCCCATGTACACATGCCAGCGATAACATACCTACAGTAGTTATAATTTTGGAGCGGTAGAAAATCGCGTTTAGTGGACACCGTACTACACAACAAGTTTATCCCTTCACGTGACTTGATGTGCAGTCAGGTGGCTTCAGAAGGCGCGTTCATTGGTCAGAAGTTTATAAACAAGCTCAGCACATCTCACAAGCCCGCACGGTGCTTTTTTCTTTCGTTTAAGATTTGCTGGGGCAAAAAATTTATTAAATTGACTAAATTACGGTCTCGCGGGTCCGTTTGTAATAGATATAGCCCTCGTGCACACTCGTATACGATAGGTTTTAGTCACCATATTATCCAATCTGTAGACCGACGTATATGGATAACGTCAATGCAACAACTGGCACTGAGAAATGTCCTGTAAACATTTCCAGCGACGTTTGACAAGTCGTTAAATAGATTACTTATAGGCCCCCAGTTCAATTACACAAAGAGAGAGAATAGAGTGCATCTAACCCATAACGTATTAAAGGGATCTGTGTAATATTGGCGCTGATTCACCACACATAAGGGAGGTGAATTAATTGGGACTTTAATGACGAATTACAACTGTCGACGTTTTTTTGCTAGATTTTCGGGATAATAAAAAGGTACACGATAAGATAGAACCACGGCCCGGGTACTTCCGTTCGACTGAAGGACACATTATAACCGCTTGGCTTAGGGTGCTGCTGCCGTGTCTGGTCCCTGGAATGAGTGCGCGGTGACGGTGTGGGGATTGGGCTAGACTAGGGTATAATGCCCGCCGTTTACCTGCCCCAAACCACCTCCATTGCCAAGCCAACGATTACCGAGGCAACGATGGACAGTCACCTAATCGGTTAAGGACACACAGCGCCAGGGCGACGCTGAGGGTCTGATTGTATCACGGCGACAATGACCGCCTTATATTCGGCCCCCTGTCTTTATATAAAAATGAGCCTAAAGGTCCCGTATGGGTAACATCTGCCATTATTTACACTAAAAACAACTTGAAAATAATATGATATATTTTTACACTATTGTTGGTTCAGGTGGCGGAGCGGCACTTTCCGACTGAGAGGCGGGTGTAAGGTCCGAATCCTGCCGGCACTTTCCACTTCTAAAATGGTAACCTCTTCAGCTCGTGATGTACACACTCTCCGAGTGCGATAAAACATGTACCTAATACCCGTCCTCTCGCCGGAGGGCCGAGGAGACTACATTAAAAAATAAAAAGGAATATCTATTGAAGGGCGTATTAATGATGGACTTACTGTGTATAGTGTTTGTGTGTCAGGTGTCTTTGTAGGAGAAAAGGAAGCCTAATAATCCACACGACACTTTTCACTTTCAGTTTGTCCTCGTGTCTTTATCCGTGGAGTCAATCAGCAAACTATTAAATGTTCAAATGGGGCTATTTACACGCCAAAGTGTCTGCGCCTGGTAGAGAAACTTGGCGACCGGGGGCTAATCAGGTAACTTGTCAGCCCGACGTTTGCTTGCACGCGTATCGCTTAGTAGCTGATACACGCTGGTAATCCATTTACTGTATAGTCGAAGCCTATATGCGATGTTCATCATGTTTGGGGGTGTGGTAAAGTAGTCAAGAATCTAGTGTTGTTTTAATGGTGACCGGCTGGTTCGCGGAGTCAAGTAATCTCTTCTCCTGGATGCTGGTGCCGTCTCTCCGTTTCGAAGCAAAAGAGTCAATTAAGTTTAATAGGGTCGCTATCGTCAGGCTGGCTAGCTGGATGCCCTCGTTCAAGGCATAAACTGCAAGCTTTTGTTTTGTCTTGTGATTATTAGGCCCTTTTTGATAATGATATGCACATGTTATGCATATCATTTATCTAATAGTAGAACTAGCCTGGTCCTGTGGTGGTCTGGTCTGGTCAATCGTCACACGGCTCGCGAAATTGTGGCCGCTTTGTTCAGACATAACGTTTTCCACACCGTACCCACATGACAGGTCACGGCAGACCTAAAGACACACTACCGTCATATAGTCACACGTCTGAGCACGGAGTCGAGTCCTGCGATATGTAAACATTGTTATGACACGTTTGAAAGGGCTCACGAAAACAACTCGTGAAACTGAGCTCGACTCAGAAACGTCATTTCGAACCACGCGTCGCATAAATATTGCCGACGGCGCGGATTGCAGATTGCAAAGGTCAGAGGTTGGGAGGTCAGAGGTTGGGAGTTCGAAGCCCGGAACTGTACTCGATTATCACGAGCGTCTCTTTAAGGTCCACAATTGCTGATGGCATTAAGTATGGTGCTAGTGCTCACGATAAATTGGAATTAAGTTAGCATGGTTTTTCCCGCTCTGAACATCGCCACCATATTTTGTCCGCCATACGAAAAGGCTAATTGCATGATGTAGGCGTCAATTCCGTACAGAACTTTGCAAAACTAAATTTGGCTTATTACCGTCAGGTCTGATGTCGATGACCACAGCATGTTGATCGAAACATTGGAACACTTTATAGGTTCTAACGCACAAGAATCTAGATACATGGTCTATTACGACGGGTTTAACCTTGGCGATTTCCAGCACATAAACCCTCCAAACCATATAACGGTGTCTTGTCACCAATTGACGCTTTTGCATGCGGATCAATGAGCAAACAATAATTAACTAACTTGACAGTACAAGTGGTTTTAATATTTAAAAACATATACGTAGACTTCTTGGCTCTTTGTTGATTACTGTGACATAGGGGCGGGCGGGCGGGCGGGCTTGCGGGCGGGCTTGTGGGCGGGCAACGCGCGGACTTAGATCTGTTGCTAATCGCTGATTAGATGTTAATGGGGCGTTACGGAGTCTGGTATTTGTGTCGCTAAGGCGCGCCATACGGGCACACTTGATTGGCGAGCTGGGGGGAGGGGCGGCGAGCGGTAATTGGAAGGGGATCATAATCACCAAGACATGAACACGAAGACATCAGAAAGGCCCGCACACTGTTATACAGTAAGAGAGACACTAGTGATCGATAAGCAACAAGACGTTACGATACCCCCCCAAATCCCCCTACCCCCATGTAATAGAATTGGGGCGTCCAATTTTAGAAGACGTATATAGGAAACGGCCGCTAGGACGGTGTCATGCCCGGATGTTATTTTGGATAACATGTGATGGATCGGTGATCGTAATAATGAGATACTTGTTAGTATAGTGTCAATGCGGCTCTGACGACGACTACCGCCGTATCTCTGGTGGATAGAGGGCCGGTACGGTGATGAAGGCCAATACTCCTGGTGACTTTTCTGCACTTTTCATTGACTTGCTTCCAATGATTCACTGGTGTTCGTGACTAATTTCACAAAATAAGGCTAGTCCTGGTAAGTGTACCACCTATTGTTTTATTATTATGACTCAACAATATTGTTGTATTTTAATATTTTAAATGTTAGTATTAACTTTTGTAATAAACTGCAGATACCCTAACAGAGTAACAATAGGTGGTACATTTCATGGCGTAACAGGGAACACCGAAGTTGGTACCATCATTTATGGACTTATTCTGTTATCAAATATGCAGCGTTTTCTAAAAATGCAACAAGGAAATTGTTGTGTAAGTATAAATTAATTACTAGTATCATTTATCAGAGTTGACACAGGCAACTGTTTAGCCACTTAAAGAAATGGCGCCATCCGATGTCCTCCCAATGAGAAAGCGAAATGCACGCCATGCGGTACAAATTCACACCATTATAGCGCGTTTGAAACACATAATCGAAACATTTATAGTTTTAAACTAATGGATTCGACCTCATTTTTCGTAACGAAATCTTAGCTTACTCTGTAAAATAAATGTATATAAGATCGCCTATTGATACTGTCAATACATCCGCCCGTACCGTGTCTGCCTGTTGCCACCCAGGGAGTTACCGACCGAGCGAGCGAGCGAGACGACTTTGAGAACCGCCGACCGTAGAACGCCCAGCCAGTTCCGCGGCCGTGATAGATACGTCAGTGAAATTACATACACGCACACATTAATAAGCTTCATCAACCAGTCGGCGGCCGTGAAGCAGAACCGTAGACCACGCTCACCCCTTCCTGCCCGCCGTGCGTAACCGTTAACCTAGCTCTATCTATCTACCCTTCCTGCCCAGGCGGAACTGTACATGTACACTATGAACCACTACCCGGGCGCCGAACTATTGGAGAAGCGATATTGTGTAGCAGAAGATACTCACGTCGGCTAGCTAATTTACTTAGCCTTCGTATATATAACATCATTAATAACTACGTTGTGTGGCGCCCTTTGGGCGAGGAGCGCCAACTTTGTGGAAATGAAGCGATTAGGAGTTTACATAATGGTAATAGTTTACCAGCATATTATTTTTATGCAGTTTTACAGACCTTACTTTAGTGTTTTGTACTAATATGTGTGGGCGTCCTCCTATACACTAACTACTGGCCAAATAAAGGCGCTGTTTCTAGTCACATGACTAACATTCGTGGCTTGGCCTCGTTTCGATTCCGCAGCCGGCCGGTGGGCGCTATTTTCCCCACAAACCAGGGTTGATATCGTACGAACTGATTGGCCGTTTACAACGGCGTCATACATATTTATAAGGCATAAAAGTGCTAGTATTATGCGATAGCGATCACAGAATTCTTTCCCTAGCAAAAAAAAACACTTTCGAACGTCAGGTTCTGCGATACATGCAGTTTTAGGCCAGTCACAGTGGTGGGATTTTCTTCACAAAAATACAAAGTATTTGTTTAAATTTAGTTTAAAATACATGGATAAATAAAACAGCACTGCATTCGAACCCGTGACCTTGTCACAAGGCGTACGCTTATCCACTGCGGCACGTAGCCTAAATACTGTTAATTACACTAATACATACATTTACATGATACTTTGCTTTCATTTATAAATTCTTGTGTGAAGCCTATATTTGTGTGGAGTCTATTATGGCAACTTTGGTCTTGGAATACCACGGGCGGTCGCCGGCCGGTCCGTCGCGGTTAACGCGATGGCGTATTGTGGGTGGGCTAATCTTGATTAAAGACACATTGGTATAGAGGGCGGCCTTCGCTTCATCGATTGGATTACGAGCGCGTACGATTGACGTCGGCGTTAGGCAGGGCAGGTGGCGGGTACACAGTCTTCATAAAAGACTATTTCCCGCCGCCTACCCATATTTGGTGTATTCTGTACATTGGTATTCCTAAGCGTCGGTTGGAATAGGCCGTTTTCATGTTATGCCAATTTTGTGCACACTTTACAAAAGTCGCTCTTGACAACCCCAACTTGTCGAGTTTAAATTTGGACAACTTTGTGAAGAAAGTGTGCATACAATTTGCCTCACATTAACTAAACAAAAACCGGCACATTCGTAGAATGAGGGCCTAAAGCAATCGTCAGGGTGTGTCATTTTCATGTCAATAAATAATCAAAGGAGGCGCATTGAATAGTTGTAGTTTCGTAACTATGTTTTATAACAGACAGAATGGCAACAGAACATTGAAATGATTTATTACCATATTTTTGTAAAGAAAGTCAAGGTTAATTTGGGTGGGGATGGTTGGGGTTGGTTGGTTGCATCATCAAATTAAAGGGATATGACTAAGTGACACATATTGTGACCCATCCAGGCTGCATCAGATAATTATGTACAATGTGCTGTACACAATGTACAGAGTAGTAACAGGTGATAACGTGTACAGCAATGTCACAAACTTTGTACCGCAACCAGGTGGAAAAACCAATGACGTTGTTTGCTTAAAGTATTGTCAGGTGGTACATTTATACTGACGTCACAAGATAATCAACCTTAGTTGTTGAATCACCCAGCTAGTCACTTTTCCCTCCGCTGCTGTTTTATTGTCCCCATTGACGGTGTCCATCTTGTCTCTCCTTGAGTAGACAGTCTGTGGCTATTGTCTGATTGACAGTCTGTGGCTATCGTCTGATTGACATCTACATCATCTATCTACTCGCTGCCACGATAGCTAGTGGCATCATATAGGCAACTACAGATCTGCAGTTTGCTAATGCTAATTACGTCTGTTGACTGTTTTAAATGCAATAAGCCATCGTACACGTAGCCCCCCCTTACCAGTCAGCCAGCAATAAATAACAAAGACATGAAACAGATTAGCTTTGTGTCATTACTACAGCTTTTGCAATCATCAACTCCACTGGCGACTGGAGCCAAATTAAACTCCAATCAACGATTTTTTTACTTCCGTATACCGGTATGAATTTTTTTTCTTCTTATGGGTAATACATTTTTGTAGATGAATTAAATATTGCAATTTTCTTAGAAAGTTTCCTCATATAAGACGGACGTTTGTAAACATTATGAACGAAGACGGTTGGGTTAATTCCAGCTCATCGCCTGTAATCGTTCTAGCTACCCTCCTCTCTCCCCCCCCCCTCACCACTTTGCATCCCGTAGCTGAAGTGGTGACTTGAAGTAAAATACCATGTATTTTATCATGTGGTTTGTGTTATCCTAAGCATAACAGTTTGTACGTGAACGTGCTATTGTCAGGGTGATTCTGAAAGTGTAATTTATTTTGCCTAATACATGATACTTTAGAAGGAAAGGGTATCAAATGTCAGCGTGGACAAGGAGACAACTTGAGTGCAGACATCTTAGCCACTCGACCAGTGGCCGCACCATCTGTCCTACAATAAGTACCGCTAGCGTACAATGTACTTTGGCTGTTGTTTAGTACTAGCATAACGGAGCAGTACCGAACACTGAAATAAAACCTTTTTCTTGTCAGTGTCCGGCAGGGCTAATATGCCTTGTTGACGACACCTTGATATCTCTCTTTCTAACAATTAAGATATGGCTACGTCCATAGTGGGCCACCTATTACTCTTTATTGTTAGGACATCTGCAGTTTTCTTTGCATTAGTATAAATGTCAATACATGTACTAACATTTTATAGTTAGAAGAAAACAATGTTATAAAGAGTCATAATAATACAATAGGTGTTCTGTTTAGCAACGTAACATGGGATAAGAGTGGTACCCTAATTAAGAGATGTTCTGCAGTGAAAAACCGGACAAGGTTTATTTGTTAATTCTTGACAATCTCAGCATTAAAATGCTTTATAATTTGTATAGATTATAACCCCATCCTGTCACTATTAACCCCCCTAAGAGGATTAAAAACAAATCAATAAGTCCCCTAAAGGGTTGTTTCAGTACATTACAAGTTGTGACTTTGTCCAGGTTCTGATAGCACAGTTCACAATTATTTATGGACAGATTGGAAATATAAATGCTGTGGGATGGGAGTAGCTATCATCTCATGTTCGTCATGTTACTACCATACCAAACTACAACAAATACTAAGCCAACCTTATTTACAGATGGGCCTATGCCCACCCCTTCCCCCAACATTTGTAGATACTTATCCCCATCATTACCCCCTCACCCTGTTCCCTGTTCCCCGTTCCCTGTTCCCCGTTCCCCGTCTGGTGTCCTCGTGTTAATTATTACAATAACACAGAGAAGACATTTCTTGGACTCTTATTCTTACCCTAAACTCAACATGGTTCCTATTGTCAACCTCATTAGGAATTCAATATCTGCGGCAATGCTATTTGTAATGGAGTCGTAAGCTAAAACTGGAACAATGCAAAGACTGGAACAATGCAAAAATTGATCATGCATAGTTCAGGTCAGTGTCCCCCAACTTTTCTCATAAGGTAACAAATAATATGTATCATTACTACAGAGCAAAATGAAGTAAACTACAAAGTACAAATAAAAAAAAAACACCGTTCCCCTCCACAATCGGTAATATTAAACGGCTATCAATCCCGCACTGAAAACCCAACTGAGACAAACACTGACATAGGACTCACAAAGGACTGGTGTACTCTATGACAATAACGATTTGTGCGAAGTTAATGAGGCAAGCAACACAGTATTCTCGTCACCAGACTTCCTTTTCGCCGTTCATGTGACTGTCGTCTTACTCCTTGTCTCTGTAGTCACTAAGCTGATGGTCTACAATCATGGCCCTGACTATTATATACTCCCTGTGTTTTTTTGTTAAGGAGGGGGAGGAGGGAGTGGGGTCCAGCAAGTGGTGCCAGAGAGCCTGGATATTGAATATTGGTACAATAGTGTCTGGATGGCTGTTTGGACGGTTGATTGAGCACACAACCAAGACACAAGGTCTTGGAGCCTTAACTGTCTTTATGGGCAATTAGATGCAAATTAGTGAAACAATATTGGTGCCAGGGCAATTTTTTGGGTGGGTGGGTGGGTGGGGGGGGGGGGGGAGTCTGCCTGCTATACTTAGTTTGTCTTTATTGTAATAATATTTTAAAGGGGGAGGGGGTCTTTTAGTTCAGAAGCAAGATGATGTGACAGGCGAGTTATGGACCCGATCCTATTAGAAGTAAAATGATGAATCATCGCCGTCATTAGACAAGAGTGATTCTGCTGATCCCACTGGTCGGGTACTCGAGCCGTGTGAGCCGACCAATCAAAATCCTTCATTCTTGACTGCACACCACGTGTAAATCATCCTATGGGTGGCTTGTCGGGTTCAACATTACAGTATTTGCACAGCTAAACTTTGTCTGTCCGCAAGCCCACGCTCCAGTCTTACGTAGCTTTCCGACGCACTAAAATGCACACAGAGTGGCAACATGTGAACTTGGCTTTCGGCCCCTACCTGACCTAGTCGCAGATTGCCCCTAGTTTCACCTGTGGTCTTCGACCTCTGCAGGGTCAGGCAGCCTAGTGAAATGCCTTCATCGCTGGGTTCACATCCTGATGGCGCAGAAATCTGCTTTGAATGTTTTATCGTTTCTGAAGTAAAGGTTAAAACTCTGCGTAACAGCGATGATGTACCAGAACAATGAATCGTACACATGCACCATTAGCTCAGTGGCCATGAAACTATTGTTACGGTTTTTTTTTTCTTCTTCAAAAACTCAATACTTTACAAAGGTCACTGACAGCTAGGTGATAACACCCAGCCAGAGAAATTAATGCATGAAGTTACCCAGACACAGACTAAATTAATTGGCTATTTCGTCTTATCCTTGTGAAAAGTAGACTTTTGGTTTGTCGCCTTTATACATTAAACAAACAAGCGGTGATACTAATTGAGAAAGTCATTCTTAATTTATGTAGAAAGTAGAAAGGAGATAGGCCTATGAATAATTTGTTTACAGAATTTACATCCATTGTGCGTTGTAGTATCTAACGACCTATGCCATTGGCTGTTAGAACAGAGTAGCTAATCACAAGGCCAATCGGGAGCTGTTTTATACAACGATATCAATCTAAGATTGGTTTGCTTAATTGCCTTAATTTATGAGCCACTATCAATTCCTTTAACACAAATCTAAAAAAATAAAACATTTGTTTTAAAGCTTTGCTCAGTAATGACTACCGGTAGATACAAAAAGAAACAAAAATTGATATACTGAAGTCATGATGCGCAAAGCCAACGTAATTTTAATTTATAGTATACTGAATATTGCATTTTGCTTATTAAGCGTTTGCGCCTGTTTAGGTAAAACACTCCCTTGGTACACGGTAGGCAATGCTGTGGTCAAGTCCAGACGTTGTGGTCTGATGGCTGGCGCCATGTTCTATCTGACCAGCTACGATGTGAATGCTTGATTAGTGTCATCCAGAATTAATGGCTACGCTGGACCCACACTACTACTAGCATTATGAGAGGAGTAACGCAGCATAAGTGGGGACGGCTTGAGAGTGTGGTGTCTTGCACAATGGACATTAGGGAATTCTGTTCAATAAAATGTGAATGTCTAGATATGGAGTAAATTCGTACATCAGCCATCTACCGGTATTCTGAGAATTTACATTCTGGGCAGAACCAAACTGATTTATCACTTGAAAGGCAGTACACTAACCAAGAGATGTGTTTCTTTAATTGCTTTAGATTCTGCATTTATATTTAAATTTTTCAGGTTTTCAGTTGGGTGCACAGCCTGTGAGGGGCGTTGCTAGGGACTTGTGTCAATGTCCATTTTGATAACATTACATATCACATGCTAGTGCTGCATCAAGTAAACCTTTCGTAAGTGTGGGTGGTGTCATAATGCGATAAGAGAGTACATTCTCCTAGGTTCCACTGATAATATTTGAATGATATAATATTACGTATACTCCAAAAGAACTAAGAGCAGCCCATGTTTCATTCTATATTTCCTTCTGATGATGTTCCGAGTAAAAAACTAAATATAGAATCAAAGAAGACTTCTCCTAGTCTTTTTAGAGTATGTATAATATTAAGAGAACAGATTTGTCAAATCAAGCTGTTTACCGAAGGATACAGCCTGGGGATGGAGGCTTATTTGTGGAGCAGGAAAGGTCTCAAAGACTAGACTCGGATTTATTCTGGCTATTCAATAAACATTATTCCATAAAAACTACTCCATAAAAATATATAATAAAAAGATGAAAAAAATAGGCAAACAAAAATCTTTAATAAAAACAATTATTGGAAAAAAAAAAAATAATAACAAAAATAGTCATAAAAGTTATAGTAATGAAATATGGATTTGTTGTAGTAATAACTATGATAGTAAGAGTAGGAGTAATAAAAGTAATAAAAAGCCTAATGATATTAATGAGACCAGTGGCGACAGACCGGTGATGATAGAGACAAATAAAAGACTAATAACAAACAAGGGTATAAATCATAGTAGGGACTAATATTGATACTGCATGAAGGAAACAAATCTACAATTTCAGTCCCTTAGGCCATGGTGACCTCTGCAAAATCATATTTAAAATTAAAATAAATTTATTACTACATCGCGTTGTATTAGATTATTGTTACCAGGGCAACATGAAAAATTCTATTAAAAGGGGCATTATACCCAAGAAAACATTCTGTCTTTGAATCGTGGTGTGGCTAAAACTAGACCAGTTCACGGTAAAGACCCTTGTGGTGAATGTATACTACTTCACGATACAGACCCTTGTGGTGCTGAATTGTCTCAGGTCACAATACAGACCCTTGTGGTGTGCTAAAACTGTATCTAGCTACCTAATTCCCTTACTAGTACAGTAGAACTTTCACAGCATCCAGTTTGTTCACAAAGAAACAAAAAAAGGTGAATCAATCAATTGAAGTTTGATACATCCCCCAGTGACCCTTCCGTTTAGATCGGAGATCAGAGATAGCCAAGTTTATACCGACCAGTTGTTAACGGCTCTTCTAATAGGCCTACATGCAACTACTACTGATAGAGCTGTAATGGTTCCCAGTGTAATGACTTCACACGCAAGCAGAGACTCTGCGTCTGTGACAGAGTGGCAATAATTTCACGGACTGGTGTGAAATTACGGCGGCCTGGAACGGACCAGCTTACGCCGATATTATACAGTTCAGTTTTACCCTCTCGGTAAAAAATGCAAAGACAAGCTGTGAACCAAGATACACAGCTGAAGGGGATGTGTACAGACATGGCGGCGTGCGATAGCGCAGTGTTCAATTCGGGGTGTCGTGGCCGGGCAGTCTAGAGCACTAGACTTCTGGTCAGTTCTGGTGTTATCACAATATGGTCAAGACACTTAGCCGTACTTGTTCCGGTATTTCTGGCAGTTGGCTGCAGATTTCGTCAGCACCGTTGGAAACATTGGTGCTATCGAATGACTGTTTGCTTGGCACCTCTGGGAAACAGTGTTCCACTGAGAGGCTTATCCAAGGTAAATCAAAACATCAATAAATAAGTAAGTAAATTGAGAGTCCCTCGTTTAATAAACTCTCCTAAAATTCAAGTTTATGAAAGCACTAAAAAATGTTCTTACAATGTTCTCCCTCTCTCCCCTCCTTCCCAATCTCCCCCTCTTCCCAATCTCCCCTTCTTCCCAATCTCCCCCTCTCCCCAATCTCACTCTGTCCCCCCCTCCCCCATGTCCGAACCCTGCCATTCTTCTGAACAAACCGATACATGTTTTTGTGGCAACGCAGGGCAAAATAAACTCATTCAAGCACAATGCATGGCCTTTTCGCTTTGCTGGTCATTATTCTGATGTTGTAACCAAAAAAAAAAAACACCTTCCTGAGAAGAAAGCAAATTCACCACACACAGCGCTGTAGAGAGTGGCGCTTCAATCACCATTAGGTTTATTCCATTCAGTGAGAAATGCATACAGAGGTAGAGCCTGGGTTTTTTTCTTTCTTTTATCCCTCGTCGACTAACAGCAACGGCCGATAACTACAAGGCTGTGCTAATGTCCGCAGTTGAACCCTGAGTCACCCCCGCTGTATACAGTGCCTACTCTACTCCTCTGTACGGTAGAATGGAACAGGGGAGGGGGACATTATGCAAATAGGGGGGTTCTTTAGCATGACTATAGTAATAATAATTACTCATTCCAGTGTGTGTATATTTTAAAGTGATTTTGGGTGAATACAACGCACACACTGAGCACATAATAATACCCATGTAATATTATACCTATACACAAAACACATACTGCGTATGATTATGTGTTCCATCTAGTATAAGTGTCAAATCTTATTGTCCTATGGTGAGACCAACTCAGTCACTTTAACTTGTCGCCATTTCTGTTTAGAGTTAAATGACCAAATAGCTAAGCATCAGGAAGAAGAATTTCCAATCAGCAGCACCGTATTGAGGGCCAAGTTCAGCCTGCCGCCTGCACCCACTAGGCGCAGTCATGTACCGAAAGTTAGACTGAATGTCAAGGACGATTTTTCTAAGAATTTATTTTCTACGAGGGGACAAATTAATTTAGAAAAATAAATAGGAAGACTTTCATTCCTGGTTTGGTAACAGTAGGAATGTTACAATTCTACAGTGTACATATTGCACAATCAATATTAGTGCAATATCAAGTACTTTTAAGTCAAGTGTTGTCAAAGATGTTGTACATTGAGTCCTATTATAATGCTGGCTAGTTATGTTCCGTTCAGAAGCTATGATATAACTAAGACTGGAATGTTTAAAAGTTTGGACATGAACAAGTTTAATAATACTAGTCTCATTCAAGTCTGGTAGACAGAAGTCCCATAAGGATGCTATTTGTAACCGTTTTGTCTTTTGATGAACATTTACGTAAATGAGGCTATTTCTGTAACTATTTCTAACTATCTGTGTGGGTGTTTGTGTTAGAAACGACAAGATATCAACAACAAAGACTGGATCGTTTAAGGTTTAAGCCTGTAAGTGGTGCACACAATAGTACCCATCAAATGGTAGCCATCTTGTAGGGATTATGCTCGGTGCTTATAGGGATGTCCATGGGTGGACATTACTAACAACATTTAAAGTAACTTTTTATTTCTAAGTGCATATGTACACTTTTATTCCTATGAGATTACATTTCTGTCCATATATCTTTAACCAGTCACTCACTTTTTGCAGGTTTTGTGAAATTCTGTTATTAATATTTTGATTACCAGTTCACCCATAGGCACATGTGCATTTTCGGATGGTGCATTGTGGGGATTTTTATGATTGTTTTCCCCAAAACAAACCCACAATCCCCCAGGCACGTGTAATAATATAAAGGCTTACTTAGAGCCACATTTTCATAGCCATCTTGGGAAACAGTGCTAAACTCACTGAACAAATAAATACCAACCCACATTGTTGAATTCTAACAAACAAGAAGAAAAATTTAACAGTTGGTCCTCATTCCAATAATATAAAAGGTCACAATATTTGTTTGCAGAAAAATAACAAGTAACAGCTTCTATCAAAGCCCCTGGTATGTAAATCTTCTAAGAGCATGTGAAATCAACTGCAACATAAGTTATAGGACTTTAGTTCGATTAACGCAGGCCATCTAAAACTGGGTCAATAAATGAAATATTGTTGACTATTCACCGTGGTGGCGAGTTCAGATTCTGTACCACCCTCACACAGGATATACGCTTGTACCTGCAACAAACAGCGTTTGTTCCCATTGTCAATTGGAGCGTGACTCCTGTAAATATTTCTTCTCAGTGGAATTTTTGAAAACGTTTTGTGGGGGTGGGTTTTTATTCTTGGGGGATGGGGAGCTGCCGAGAAATGGATATGCTTCTGCAGTGTCAAATAAAATGATGTTTTTAAAATTTCAGCACGACAGAACCACATTATATAAAAACATTTGGTTTGGGAAATAAAATGTGACTTGTCAAGGCTATGGAGCGTGGAAAAACCCTTTCACATGTGACTGGACTTTGCAAAGATTATAACTAAGAATTTACACATATTTGGAAATTATCATCTGTTATAATTAGATAACCTCCGGTGTGGTAGGCTCCCTAAACCCTTAACCCTTAACCTTAAACCCTTAACCCTTAACCCTTAACCCTTAACCTTAAACCCTTAACCCTTAAACCTTAAACCTAAACCCTAAACCCTAACTCTAAACCCTAACCCTAACACTAATCCTCAAGCCCTGCTCAACAGCCATAACGTTCCCATCTCTGATTCCCGAAAAATAATATCTGATATTTATGAAATATTTGATATTCTGTCAGTATAAGCTTTTCCTTTAAAACCAAAACCAGTCCTAGACCGTCTAAAATTTTGTAATTTTAGCCCGCGCTTTTTATTGTAGAGAGAAAAAAATGCGTGGAAAATAAAAACTGGTATTAAATTTTTTGAAATATGTGGGGTTTTTTTGTGGTGGAAAAATTGCAATTATCATTATCATCAACGGAACCTGACTTTGACGGATGAAGAATTTTTTCCCCAGGACCAATAGTGGAGATGTAAAACGCATGGCAGAACACACAGACATGGGATTACTTCATTGTGTCCCACTGGCGTCTAGTCGCAACTCTAGTATTGTCCCAACCAGCCAAAACGTCTCCATACCTAGTTGTTTTTTCTGAGGAGGGGTTTAAAAATATTTTCTTTACATATTTTTCTACAATGACAAACAATGCCTGGCTTTTCTTGGTACAGCGTTATTTATAATCATGTCATCTAACAATGAGAGGGGAATTGTTTGGGAAAGGGTTTTTATCAATGGTGCAATTTGTTCAGGACCTAGATACAAAATTTTAACAAAAAGAAAACATCAACAATGTACGCAGACTGATAAATCCTCTTGTCTGACAATGTAATAATTCCCTCTAAATGATGACAGTAACAAATTGCACAAAGTGGTACCGACATTCCCTCATCTCACAACAACTTTCGACCCCAAATTTTGCACGTCCGCAAAAAACATAAGAGTTCAAAGCAAACAGTTGTAGGAACATCAATAACCTGACGATGACTAGAGCACACTGGTTGAAACATTGAGAAACTATATAGGTTCTAATGAGGACCACAATGCATGGTGTATCCCACAAACCTGACGATGACTAGAGCACACTGGTTGAAACATTGACAAACTCTATAGGTTCTAACGAGAACCAAAATACATGGTGTATCCCACAAACCTGACGATGACTAGAGCACACTGGTTGAAACATTG
>JAVCKS010001680.1:0-16024 GCA_032273685.1 Pteraster tesselatus | reverse complement strand
TGTGTGTCTGTCTGTGTGTCTGTGTGTCTGTCTGTGTGTCTGTGTGTCTTTGTAATTTGGTTAAGCTGTTGTGCTTGTCTCTCAGGTTATGTCCCACTCAAGAATGAATGTGCAGCTGACGAACTCATTCCACCATGCTGGGGCCTGAATGTCACGTGTGGTGCAGGAACCAATATCAGCTATGGACCATGGGTAGATAGACAAAGGTATATGGAACAAGATTTGTCATGTCACTATAAATGTACCACCTATTACCCTTTATTATGAGTGTACAGCATATTGAACAAGGTTATTGGTGTACTGTTTGTAACATTGGCTCTTATTACATCATTATAAATGTACCACCTGTTATCCTATATAAGTGTACTAGCGGGGTAACCCGGCGCCGCCCGGGTTAGCTGGGGGTACTACCCTTCCTTTTTTTTTTTCAGAACCACCCTGATGTCATGGTGATTCAGAATATATATGGTGTTGGGGGTCTATATGTTATGGTTTCTGAGTTCAGATCATTCATACATTTAAACGGTTTGCCCATTATGTGTATAGATATAGATGTACACCACAGAGGTTGGGGCAGTGTCTGATTGAAACACGTCGTATTTAATCAATTTGTCTGTGTGTTGTGATGTGTTCTAGGGATGCTCTACAAAAGTTGTTCTTTCCTCAAGCCTTCAAGTGCCACGAAGTCACGGCCAAAGCGCGACCAGGCCAAAAGAGACAGTTTACCTGCTTTGAGTTTAGACTGAATGTCCTGGACGAAGCAACCGTGGATATTCTCTTCAGCAAAGATAAAGTACGTTCAGTCCTGTGACTTCGACATCACTTTTGTAACAATTTCATTACTAAAAACAAAATATAAATAACAATTTTCTAGCAAAGGTTTAATTTAATTCACTTCTTATTGTTAACGTTGTCATTTTAAGATGTAATGTCTAATGCAGACTGATTTTAACGTGAGGAATAATGTTAAATGTTTAAATAGTTTTATCGATTTGCCTTTTTTATTAGCTTTATGACGTGACCTGCTTTGCGAAAAAACAAATACTCTGTGATTTACCTGGGGTAAATTCCAGGTCAAGGCAACCTCAGTTTGTTGTGGTTTTCATTCTCTGATGTATAATATAAACCAATGCATTATTTATAAAATTACGATTGTTTACCAGGAAACCAATGCGTTCCATATTGATGTTGACAAAGCTTCGTACATAGAATTCAGCATTCCCCTGGTTGTTGGACCAGAAGGCTACTACACCAGGGTCACAGGTCAACTAATACATGTAGACTCCTCTACCAGCCTGGAATATCGCTCACTTATTGAAAGTGAAACACTACAGGTATTATATTGTCATTTTCTATCATTAACAAATCATATAAATCTACGGGTAAAATTACATAGGAAAATTTACGTAATAACTGCTTGGATGCTTAACTGTTTAAATAGATAATAGGCTGAAAATTCGACTCTTATTTCAAAACTGTTTTAAACCAAATGCAAATTATAACCAATAAACAAAAATCAATATCTGAGAACACCTTTTCCCCTCCTTTTGACTGAGATTTTCTCTTTACTTGATAGTTTCAAGTTGCCATGCACTATCCCCGCATCTGGAACCACAGCCAACACTGGGAGGTTACTCTGACGTTTAGCAAAGTCACTACTTATCTTCTGTACGCGCACAAGTGCTTTATAAGCAGTGAGTCATAATATACCTCTAGGTTTGGTAAGATGTTAGTTCCAGGCGCGCAATGGTGGATCTAGAGGGAGACACATCAGCACCCCCGCCCCACCTCGCCCCCACCAAAATTCTGTACATGTATATGCCTCCTACAATACACAGCATGCCCTTAGTATATTATGCACCTGGCACTAGCATTCTTACTATAGGGGTGTTTCGCTGTACATACAATCTTTTCATATTGAAGGAATGCACACAGTAATGTTTTTTTTTTTTAGCCTTTGGAATACACCATGAATTTGTCCTGTATGCTCTAGTCTCCATCAGGACACTGAAAATGTACTTCAAAGGGAATTCAGAGTGAGGCTAACGCTGTGCTCTGATTGGTGGAACGTGTCCTTTTGTCATATTGCAGATCTAATTTCGGATTGGTCCAGTAAAACCCGCAGCGACTTGTTCAGTTTCGTTCCTTATACGCTAAATCTGAACATCATCTTGAAGGAATTTGTTTTGATCCTTCCGACCAACAAGTACAACTGGGTGGACTGCTCTTCACATGAACAACAAAATGGTGAGTAAAATACTTGAAATTATCGTGTTTGTCTGTGTGACTAAATGTAACCACCACAAAATGAGTTGTAAATTGAAATAATTTAGATTTTACTTTTTCCAAACTCAGTAGAAACATCGCTTTCTAATGGTTGAACACTTGAGGGTTTCACAATCAGCTAATCAATTTGACATTCGTCTAATTTTATGACGGCTGATTTTGTGTCGGCTGTTTTTTATGTTGGCTGATTTTGTGTGGGCTGTTTTCATAGCGGCTGATTTTGTGTTGGCTGTTGATATCGACCGTTTTCATATTGATTGTTTTTCATATTTTCCAGTGTTCATTGGACTCGTTGGCGACCTACTGGATCTTTCTGTAGTGCTTCCGTTCTCAGACTACTTGCCGACAAAAGTACCAGTCTCAGTTCTTCTAAGGGTAGGATCTATTTATATCCATAACTTAAAATGAATACGGCTAGATATTATGTAAAGTGTAATCAAAATTGATATTGTAATAAGAATGGCCTGCTCACTCATCAGACCTAAACCCAAAACATTTGGAAGATCATCAATTGCCAAATGCAGATTACATAATTAATAAGAATAATGTTGAGCTAAGACACACAAAAAACGTAAATACTGCCAATATTGTTTTTAGTCCGGTGGAAGATTCTAAGTTTGTTACATTTGAAGTGACAGTTAAAGCGAACGCCATTTCTGGTGCAAACGCAAGAAGAATATCATCATTGCCGGCCGATCCCGCTCATGTATATATATACATAACAAATGTT
Source organism: Pteraster tesselatus (assembly GCA_032273685.1). Classification (NCBI taxonomy): domain Eukaryota; kingdom Metazoa; phylum Echinodermata; class Asteroidea; order Velatida; family Pterasteridae; genus Pteraster; species Pteraster tesselatus. The sequence continues at coordinate 13,008 of JAVCKS010001680.1, read as the reverse complement.
TTCAGTTCATCTATTATTTCACAGGATACAAACATACACATTTACAATACAGAACAAATAGTAAAAAATGACATAATGATACAATGACGTAACACAAAACCAGTTGTCAGTACCTCCTGCAAGATTAACAAATGCGAACTGAATCACAATCGAGTGGTTCTCCTTTATTATTTGATTTTGTTATTTAATTTTACAGGCAGATTCTGTGTCCGGTCGTATGTACTTTCCTGAATGCTACAATAGTCAACACTGCCTGCAAGGCTTGGACTCTTCGACCAAATCGACTGGCACTTGGCTAGCGGACAAGGAACGGTTGGGGGTGGCGGTGGAGAACTGGCAGGGGAATACACAAGAGTAAAATTTCTTTGTTGAGTTCAATCAAAGATCATACAACACAACAAGTGGCCTCTCTCTCCATTTTATATTGAAATAACACCATCCCGTATTAAGTTTGTAACTGAATTGGCCTATACCCATTTCACACTATAAAATCTTGGTGTTATCTAGGTAATAAACCCTGAACACAAACTGTTTGATTTGCTTGCCATTATTTTTATTTGTGTATGTAGAAAATTATCTACTTTAATAAGTGATGGTGCCCTTTTCATAGTTATCCACTTTCGTTTTCAGGCAGAGTTGCCTGTCTTTGTCTCGTACAATCTTTTATCGAATGATATACCCAAATCCCCTAAAACCCACGAACCTCCAACCCTCCCCCCCAAAAAAAAAACCACCCCAAACTCGAACCATACACATTACTTTATTTGACCTAGACTAATCTATAAGAGGTTTTTTTCTTAACAGTAAACATTGGATAGAATGTGCCGCGGTCCCTCACATAGCCGTCAGTATCACCTACACGTACCACCCTCAACCGCACGAAGAAGACTCGCCAATGATACAGATCAGACACAGGTCTAACGGCAAATCTGAACACGAGATCTACCACGCCCAGACCAACCACGCAGGATGGAAGAGGACGGACTGCTCGGTCGTACCGTCAGAGTGGCCACCAGATCGTCTGCAGCTGGAGGTGGATATCGGTCCGGCTATACTGATGGCGTATGGATCATTGGTCAAATGTGTTTTGTCTCTCAAGGTGAGTTTGTAAAATGTTCGATGGTATGAGGCTACACGGGCTACAATTAATTGTGCTCTTAATTAGGCATACATGCCTGAATCGTCAAGAATCGTTATTGTTTTGTTTACTCTGTTTTAAGGAAACTGTGTTGGCGGAGATCAAGTGTACAGGCAGAAATAGAATTTTAAAAATGGCTGCTCCAAAGCAAGGTACAAAAACTACAATTTTTTAGAACGTCACGAATTGTAAATTGTTTTGTTTACTCTGTTTTAAGGAAAACTATTTTGGCGGAGATCAAGTGATGACGGACTTCAGCCGATTACCAAGTGATGGTCTGAATCATGATGATGTGCATGTATTCACAGTCAATGCTTTGTCGCTCAGACCAATGGATGTCATCGTGTCGCTTAACGTGGATGGAATAAAGGCTACTCTACCAATGGTAGTTTTTATTGTTGAAATTACTACAGCTATCCAGCATAAAATTATATCTTGGGCCCTTCTATCTGTTTACGACAATAACAAGGACAATGTTTGACATAACAGCAGCAATGACCATGACAATGAAAACAACAACAATGACGACGACGGTAACAATGACAATGACAACAATATGCCCTTCCTAGCACCAACCCTTTCTAGTCGCCTTCTATGCACTAATTCTACATCCCAGCAAAATAAGAATTAAATTTTAGGTATAAATTGGTAGAATCTAATAATACAGCATGAGATAATATATGTTCAGTTTAGTAAAAGAACTTTTTCTGATCATCCTATGAGAATATAATTTTAGGAATCGTAAAATGAAACTCACTTTGACTTTGACTAGTCATACTGATAAATAACCTGTTTTCATGACTAACTGGTTTATGATACTCCACTGTCTTACAGTATTGTGGTAAAGCCGAACCAACGTGCCCAGTGGCTGTACTAGACCAGTTATGTTTCGAGCTTCAAAAGGGCCACGCAGAGACTAAATTGCAACTGCTTTTATCACCAGTTACCATCATGGTGTCTGACTCACAAAAGGTATACGTGTAAAATTTTGGCAGTTTGGCTTCAATCCCTCAGGTTCAAGTAGTTACCCAAGAGATCATTTGATCTCAATCTTCCAAGATCACAGACTATTCAGCAATTGCTTTCAATATGTCAATAAATCAAATTAACTTTAAAATCAACACATTTTTCAAAGACAGTGTTTAAGAATGGAATGAACATTTTGAACGTGTGATTACCATTTCAGAGAGTTGAAGGTCATCTACACGACGGCCATATTGGCTTGTCTGGATTACAACTTCGCGGTCATGCCATGTTCTCTAAAGAAGGTCTACCAGTTGATAGTGAGACCTTAGAGTATGCGTGGTTACTGGACCTCCAAATGGGCGTACTAAGCGGAAGATTTACACCACCACAGGTACCACGCTAACCTGCTTTAAATTACTTTTATTCAAACCCAAAACTAGAAGGGGTACTTTGTAGGGCACGTACCTCCACCAATGCTGGGGAAAGCATTATTTACTAGGGGTGGCTCTATTAAAAGGTTACACCCACTTTAGCTCTCTACAATGATTTGTTTAAACTTGGTTTTTGCATCACATACAACCTTCGCACAAAGTTCCACCAAAATGTCATCACCTCTTAGTGTTGTCATATACGACCTTCCCACAAAGTTTTACCAAAATGTTTTTACCACTTACACCCTTTACGCAAAGTGTCCTCGGAATCGATACACAAATTTTTTTTAGTAATCCAGGTAGCTTCTTCTGCCTGCAATGAAGACCCTTGGAGAAAGTTACAGCTATATCACCCTTCCTTATTCAAGTAATCAATAAATAGCTGTCCTACAAAAAGTAACAACTGGACTAATCCTTTTCATTGTTTCAATTTTTCATCTTTAAACTTTTTTTTGTAGAATCTCCCGCCAAAAGTTGATTTCTTGTTTGCATTGTTGTCGTCGTTCTATAGATGCTGTCCTTAGCAACATTCCTCAAGCTGTTTATTCACTTGGCGACTGACCCGATGGACGATCTCCAACAGCCGATATCGTCCAAGCTATGCGTTCACATGGTGAAACAACAACAGTGTCGTGTTAAAGAGCCTCTTTATCCAGTTCCTTGTCCGACAGAAGATGACTATAAGTATCGTATGGTGAGGGTCATACTCAGGATGGTGGATGTTATGTTAGTTGAGACTGGATGTGCCCTACAATGTAAGGTATGTAGACAAAAACTAATTCAGGTCACCAATTTTACTTTAAGATGTACTGGTTTCAGAAATAACTGCCAATGCTTTGTAGGTTTGCCATTGGTATAAGCTTTAAAATTATATGTCTTTCATTCTTCCAGAGTGTCAACCTGCCCCTATATGATCTCTCAAAACCTCTGTCATTTACAGGAAATTTCAAATGTTTTAAATATAAATCTTGCTTACAAACAACTTTTGTTGGTTCATTTTTTGTATTATTTACCACACAGGTCGGGTCGTTGTATATGGGGAAATGTAATTTGCACAGTCCAAGTATCGGTGATGGTCTGAGTGCAACGATCGGACAAATTGAAGTTCGCCAGTTGTTAGCCAATTCAGACCAATCGGAATCCATCTGGCTTGAAGCTTGCTCCATCCTCTCCCCCGAACTTCACGTGGACATCGCTGACCACTTGCACTCTAAGAACTCCTCAAAAGCGCAGAGTTACTTTCTAACTCGACACGATCGGAAAGCTAAGCAATTGTGGTTCTTGTGGCCTGAGAAATCCAGCGATGGTACGGTCGAGCAGGGTAGCAGATGCGGATGTAGGGGTGGCTGCTGCTTCTTTAATGCCCAGAGCCGTAGCGAGGAGAACGCACACACGTCCGGTGTCGATACCGATTATGGACATAGTATCCTTCAACAAGGCCAGTGGATATTTTCAGCCTGTGATCGTACACCGGTGGATTCCCCTTCTAGAGAGTTTAAATTCACTCAAGGTTTCGCGTGTAGCGGCGCTTCTTCCATGCCGGTTGAGAGCTGCGATTCTGGGATGTTGCCTGCCACTCTGTCTCACACTGCTGCCGATCTGCAAGCTAAAGAATCTAGGTCTCCCTCGATGACTGATTCTCAGCCTAAGCAGTCCAGGGACACATCTGTCTGTGCTAGTAGCATCCAGGCGAGCACTACATCAGATCCATCTTTGATTATTCTAACCGAGTCTGAGAGTAGTTCCATCTTTGATCTACGACAATACAAAAAGCACGGTAGTTCACGTAGCTTACCCGTCGTAGCTCTGCAGACAAAAGTGAAGCTGGCGCAGAGCAACATGAGTGTGGAGGGGATCAATTACATGTGCGTCGATGAAACAGATGCGTCAACGCTGAAGTCTTCGTTCATCAGATCCGTGGAGGTACCTTACGCCCAGAACAGTCACGGCTCCATTTCTAGTCACGCCGAGAGCGAGTATTATTCCGCGGAGGATGACATGTCACCGAAGGGATCTGTGGAGAGCACCGTTGTAGATATGCTTTCCACTCCCAGTTTGGAGTTAAGCGTGAATTATAATCCCGAAATGTCTCCCTCTGGCATCTTTACCGAGGAGACGTTGTCGTCAGGTTCCACTCAACAAGGCGACACCCCCGTCTCTCAACGACTCGACGAACAGGATCGTAGGTTTCACTCATCCTCGGCGTCCTTTGAATCTGCTGCTTCATCTGAGAAACCAAAAGCCGCCGCCGCTGCTGTCACCCCTACCAGCCCGACCGTGAATCCTTCTTGGGCATTCACTAAAGCCTACTGCCAGCATTCGACTCAATTCGGCTGTACCGGTTGGATAATGTATCCTCCCAGCCAGACACTTCAAAATCATCCCCCGTTCAGTCCTCTGTGCGCGCCTGCTTCAACGCTCATCAAAGGAAACATTCCTTTACCGGAGTTTACAGTCAACAGGCTTGGATTGAGGCCAGGGCTGATCTGTAGGACTGAAATGTCTGTGAACGACGTGGATTCATATTCTTCAGAGAATGATGATGAGGAGGAGGAGGATGATGACGAAGGTAGTGTCGATAGCCAGAGGTTTCTTGATGTTCCAGCTAAGAATGAGCGACGTCACAACAGGGTACACTCATCGCCACCATCGTACCAAGCTTTGCAGAGTAAGTTAGTACTTCATAAAACACTCACTCACTCACTCAAATTATGTCATGGATCCTTTAAAGACGTACTCCCAGGCTGATTTCAAACAGATCTCAACTTCAGAAATAATTTTAAAAGGTTGAAATTGATAATTTGCTATGTTTCCTCTTGATGATAGCTTTAAAATATCATTATCTTCTACAAATCTTACTCATCATATATGTACCGTATATATTTCTGTAGCGGTTTCCAGCCAGAATACGGATACCACAACCCAATCATCGGCTACAATTGTAGTCAAGGGATCCCTTGATGTGCTAGTCACACCACTACTGATGCTAGCCATTGATCGGTAAATACAAACGGAGACAAAGTGATTAATCTTTTAACTAAACAAAATTTGGAATAATAAAAAGTGGAGGGACAATTGATAAAGTGCATATCTCCACCAGTGCTGGATGGAGTGTGTATTTTGTAGATGTGGCTCTATGATTTAACAGAATGGCACTAATTTCAGCTCTCTATGACCTTGTTTTTTAACCTTTGACTTTGACCTTGTACTTTTCCCCAAACAGATATCTACACTCTGCTGAGAATGTACTCTCCGTGTGCCATCCTAAGTCTGTTTTAGATTGTCTACACATGGATTGCATCAGTGATGTACGAACTGCATTTGGAAAATCACACAGGGCAACTAAACTACAGAATATTAGTAAATCTACTAATAGTTTGTCAGTAACAGTGCCTCAGGTATGTGTCAAATAGTTCCACAGATAATTAAGTCAGTTTGTCAAGCAGTTGTTTAGGTATTTCAGCAAGTCAAGTAGTTCCTTAGGTATGCCATTGTGTTCAAACAGTTCAAACTATTCATGACATGTGACATGTCGTCACAAACTGGAAATAAGTCACGGAAACAGACAGAGATTGTGAAAGATATGCGGTCCACCATGGCAGAATTTGATTTTTCTTAATTTACTCTGAGTTTTCTTATAGTGTATGTGAAACCATTATACATATGGCTGGTAGGAGCACAATACCAGTTTAATATATTTGTATGTTGATATATATATATATATTGTACTGGGCTATTATATGTATGTATTCTAACCTAACTCGAATAAACATTTACTAAATATCAGACGTTACTTGTGAAAGTTTAAAAATTATTTTTTGTAAAAGTAATTTTGATTTTGCAAACTCAAGTCTTCGAATAGTACAAATATTCCCCTAAATTAATATTTGATTTTCATTTATGCAGATAAATGTTCTGATGCTTCAAGCTTGTACGGATTATAATGAATACAAACAACCCATACACAAAGCTTCGTTAGGCATAGCGTGTATCAGCGGCGTTACACTACGGCTTATGAACAGGACATCGGTAACTCAGACGGACACAAACCAGACAAATACGACAAACAGAAAGAGGAAACTGGAAGAGATTCTCTCCGGATCGAGGTACGGACTCCACACCGACGATTCCGAAACCACCAGTCAGGACATGGAGTGCTCAATAGTTGGCTACGTTGATATTGGCAAACTGCACTGTCAACTGCAAGGACTGCAAGGGTCTAACGAGAAGAGAAGACGACACATGTCAAAGGTCACATGTATCCCACAATCCCTGTCTAAAGTTATGTTCACTTTATCGGCGAATCAAAATGATGAAGATTTGGAGAATTCGGAGGTTGGAAGAATGCAATCTGTCGGGGGATGCAGTCTTATGGAGTGTGGCATTGAGAATATCACCCTCAAGGTTGGCATGCAGTGTTCTCCTATCACCGTTCAGCCATCTACAACGGTACCGTCTCGGTCTCACTCGAGACAACCAAGTCAGAATTGGCAGATCTTGCCCGATAATATGATGACTGCTGTTGACGTCGAAGCTTCGGTTCCGTGGGGCCGAGCACGTAGTGTCACAGAAACGACAACAAACTTACCGTCGACCGCCGAACTGAAACATTCTGATATGGCTTTGGCCGTGGGAAATCACAACAGTTCACCGAATAAGTCTAGAAACGTTGATGGCAAGATGACTGTTGGTTCGATATGGTTACACGCACCCACTCCGTGCAAGCTGACGCACGAACAAACAGCCGGAGTTAGGTACGTATAGTATAGTGGAGATTAAGCTATGTAGTGTCTAGCTAAGGTACACTACAGCTGGCTACTAGGTACAATATTCTGGAGCTTAAGGTATGTAGTGTCGGAGAGGTACAGTTTTTCGGTTAGAGTCTTGGGTTATGATTAGGGTTTCAGTGGGTTAAAGTTAGGGTCCAGGGTTGGGATTATGGTTAGGGATGGGATCTAAGATTATGATTAGGGTTAGTGTGTTAGGGTCAGTGGGGTAAGGTTAAGGTCTAGTGTTAGGATAATATTGGGCTAAGGTTAGGATTAGAGTAGGGTTTGGGTTTTGGTTGGGGCTTAGGGTTCATGGTTAGGGTTAGTAAGGTTATGACCCATTTTAAGTGTTTTAGGGGATAGGATTAGTGTTATTAATATATCATCCATTGTCACTACATTATTTGTCAGCCATGGAAATGTTGTAAGCTGCCAATTTTTTTAAGTAGAGGTTCGACAAAAAATGTTTCTTCTTTGTTTGAAGTTTCGGTCTGAACCCAGTGAGTGCCCTGTCTATAGTGGTGAAGACATGGCTACCTGCCGGTCAACAGACGTTGCTGAGATGGGACAGCCTTCAGACCAACAGTCACCTGAGAGTGTGTGCCATTATGGCTTGTATAATGGCTGAAGCACATGAGTTGACGTCAACACATTTTAGCATGACAGCAAAGGTACGTTATTTATTACTTCGAGAGGAGACATTTGACAACTGCTATTAGCTCTACCGCATGTTGTGCAAGCCGATGGAATTTATGGTTTTTAAGGCGAGAGGAAAGCCCCAGTAATTGGGGGAAGCTACGGGGTCAAGTAGGGGCCAAAAACCCAATTCACAGGGTTCAAAAGTGGTATTAAGGCAAGTACACCACTTGCTATTAAGATTCACATTATGTAGAAATTACAGTTGCATGGACAATGTTCATATTATTAGTGCTTAAACTTTTTTCTGTTTGTTGATGGATTAGGATGTCTACTATATTGTCAACAATAAAGTAGTTTTCTCAGGCACTTGAGATCTACTGCACGTAGGTCTCAAATTTTGACTAACAAAACAAATGCCATAAAAACTGTACTTTTTATTTCGTTCTGAGTTGTAAAGTTCCTTCTTTGATAGCGAAAGGGTTAAAGTAACGATGTAATATCTTTTTTTAGAGTAAGTACAAACGATGGACCCCCGAAACCGAAGCAGTTGGCGAAGATCTATCCTGTCAACTTTTCATGACGCTGTGGAATTACCTCCACTCGAGCGATGTACAACGAATCGAGAAACTCGTCAGTGAAGATCTACCGCCGATCAACATTCTAGAGCAAGGAGCGCATACACTCATCAGACAGTGGAAGGTGGTGCTGTCCATGCAGAACCCTGCTGTAACGGCCGCCCAGTTTCCCGTCAATAAGCCCTTATTGGTAGAGGACGATATTGGAACGGATGTCATTGCTAACTCTGCCGTGGACGCCAAGCTACCGGGGCATGTCTTACATAATCAGATTTCGGGGGCAAGTTTTGATGCAGATGCCGGCATGCAAGATAATTCCTCGCAGCATGTCACTCAGCAAATATTAGACGATACGGAAAATACCACTAGGAAATATTCGGACCGTTACGGAACAGGGTACAGCATGTATAAAGAATTTGCCGGAGCGGGCAAACTGTTTGAAAGCATGGTGGATAGATCGCACGAGCTTCTCGGCAACATGGCCGATATCTTACCAGAGCATAGCCGACATCGGTCGCACACTGCCAGCAGCGGTACGCAGAGTGTCACCGACACGCCAGGAAAACTCCAGATGATTGGAAAACAAACGGCCACCCTGAATACCACGCAGAGCATCGATAGCAGGGACGTGGATGGGAACCTGACTGATGGTAAACGACACCCGGACGAAAGTGTCTTAGACGAACGCAAGAAGCTTATCCCCCCGTCTGATTTACCGTTTACTCTACCCTACTCGGATCCCTTAATCCCAGATCAAGCCATCACGCCGACAATCATGCAACTTGGTGATGCGGACATTCTCTTCAAGCCTCTACTAAAGCACCTCGGGATTGCCCGCAAGCAAGCACAGCATTTCATCGTCAAGAAAAACTTCCAGCAGATTTCGGCTACCATCGAACTCCATCAGCTGAGCGTCACCATTGTAGAGTCTTCCCCTCGGCAACAACGGACGCGTGGACGGAGAGTCCGCGAAAAGGAATCTGGCCATGGCAAAGCATCCTTTCCTTCATTTTCCAGCGAACGTCTCACAATAAAGCTGTCGTTACACGACTGTCTTGATTCCGGCAGACATACCCCGGAGAGTAGCGACTACACATCCAAACAGTCTCCCTCTGATAGTACAGTGAAACCTCTACTAATCAACTCCCACGCTCTAGCAGCTTACGTGTCCATCCACTGGACTAGAGCCATGCCTGTCATCAATATGGCTCTCTTGAGATTAATCAGCCAACTCATTCAGGTCGGTCAGGCTATGCACGAGGCTAAGATGCACTTTCCGAGTAGTAGGAGTGGAACCGATACTGATCCTAGCACTATGAACAGCGATCTGTCGGCTACCCTTGTCGGTCAGCAAGCTACTCTGCCCCGTCTAGACAGCTCGGCCAATGAACCCCACGGGGATAACGCCTCGTATAGTTCCCAAGCTGACAGCGAAGTCCTGGCGCAGTGTTGGCAGACCATGTATCATCTTATGAACCTTTACTCCGGTGTGACGCAGCCGATCAACAGCGTGGATACAGCTCGTGTCATTGTAAATCCATTGTTCAGGATTGAAAATGAACACATGCCCGGCTACTCAAGAAGCAGACAGTCGACTAACGAGTACAGGTAGGTACTCAATGAGATACTCGCAAATAATATTTATGCTCATAGAGTTTGGCATTCCCCTGAATAGCACAATAGTAGAAACGTTGAGTAACAACTCCGAATCTCCCCAACTCGGAACCAACATTACCCGAAGTTATTACTGAAGGTAAAATTGATTGGAATTGGAATTGGACAATTGAAATTGGACAATACGTTCTTAATATTGATTAATCGTAGCTGCGTAAAATCAATTCCACCATAGTACTTAAAAAACCTTCAATAATTCAATTTAAAAACCAAGCTTATAGACAACTGTTTGACCAGAAAACTATTTTCTTTGCTTTTTTTGCACTATTTTCCTTCCCAAAAGGACTCTTGTGGAAGAATTAGAAGAACCAGATGGTGGGTTGCCTGGCAACAATAACAATGACCAGTCAGCAAGCAATATTGGCCAGCAGCAGTTACTACAGATATCCGTCATGTGTACCCTATTACTGGAGGAACTGTGCATCGTATCTCAGTTGGCGGGACTGCAGAATGAAGCTGAAATGAGCAATGTCACGGCAACCATCAACACCAAACACTTCATGCCTTCATTAGGTACAACTACACTCACACAATCTAAAAACACATCGGCCCCAATATATCGATGCTACTGTTACTGCAGTGCTAACGTTTGCTGACAATTTCAACAATCTTTACTAAATAATTGATCATTTTGTGGTTACAATTCGCATTGTATATACATAAATGTTTCTGAATGATACTACAAAGTGAGAGAAGCCACACAATGAATGGAGGTCCGACTGTTACGCAGAATGCATTATCTTGAACCCTTTCACTATCAAGTAGTTGTAAGAAAAGGGCTATTGAGAACCAGCTGTTTTTATACAATACAAACTGTTCCCAATAATATTGACTGGTATGTGTGGCTTTTTGTTTTTGTAGATTTTAGGGTTAACATAAATTAAACGCACGAAAATGATGTCAAAAATATCAAAAACTGCTTGGTTAACGGCAAGCTATAAGGGTTAATGTTGTAATAATTGTTTGTATGATTTATTTTATTTCAGGAAAAGCTAACATGCCTTGGTGTCGACAATCAGCAATAATCAGTTGTGATGAGGTCATTGTAGTGTTGTCCGAAAGAGTCAAACCAACTTCACTGTAAGTTTATTGACACAAACTCTGATTAAAACCAGGAAATATAACAAAAAGTGTGATTACAAAAAATAAGTATCTGAAAACTCAATGAGTTACTTTGCATAATTATGCGAAATCCTGAATATCTACTCAACTTAATTAGTAATGCATATGGAAGGAGATACGAGATACAGTTATTACCTAGCCTAAAGGTTTGTGTCATATGTCCTGAGAAACTAAGGTTTGAAAGAAACTGGGGGAGGGGGGGGACCAACAATAGACAGATACTGAAAACACTCAGAATTTGAATCGGTTGAGGTAAGGCGCAATGATCTTAAAAAGTCTTGAAAAACCTTAGCTATGGCCACAAGAAAATTCGTTTTAAACTTTTCATAAGGTAGTGTAAGTAGCGTATTACCAGCGGACGCCTCCCAATGTTAATAAAAGCATGCATCACCCCAACACCTCCCTTGTAACTTAAAGCCCCATAGTTATATAAATCCTGGGAAGAGCTCTGGCGATCTTGTAATTTCATCTTTGTTTTGACTTCTGATCTAGGACTGTTATGACTCTGACTGTCGATAAACCCAGGGCTTCGTTTGTTACTGCCGGCCACTCTAACCCCGGCCACATAATCACAGCTTTCAACGTGCAATCCCTCGATGCCAGTCTGCCGATCAATCTCTCCACGCTGCATGGTGTCATTAAACGTAGTAAGAACAAACTAACTCACCGTATCAAGGAACTACGGACAACTTTAAGTAGACCTGTTGTGTCACACGAGGAGGTTACGGTGGTGGAGACTGCTCCCGCTCAGGTCGTGGGTGGCGAAGTGCCAACTACCGACGAGACGATTGAGTGGTGTTTTGTCGCCACACTCAAACTACAGAATGTCTGTCTGCAGGCTGTTATGATGCCCTCGTTGAAAGCACAGTATAAAGTAAGATATCTTTTTCTTAAACACTTCACGATAAAGTGAGAGATACCTTTTACCAAATTTCACTATAAAGTCAGATATATTTTCCCCAAACTAAAGTATAAGTAAAGTGAAATACAAAAGTTTGAGTACACCTATGTTAAAACTATGTTAAGTAACATTTTACAGCATTTTATGCCAAGTAAGTTTTATGAGGAAATCACTTGATACGTTCTGCCAGGCCTCCTGCAGCAGTTGCCAGAGATGTTCAGCTGAAGTTGGCTGCTTTGCTTTAACTTTTCTGTTAAGAGTTCATCCCAAACAAGTTTTCATCAGATGAACCTAAACCTTTGGCCAGTACTGTATATATTTTTCTAAACTACAGTATAAATACATTGTATATATTTTTCCCCAGAATTCAGTATAAAGTTATAAACCACACTTATTAACAAAATATTTTAGGTGTGTTCTTTCATTATATTTTTATCATTTTGTTTATTATAGATATGTGACATTAATGGAACAGCATTTTATGGAGAAGAATTTAAGTTTGGTGTTGAGATACCAAAACACTGCCTCAAGTTTCTTTCCAAGGTAGAGACCCTCCTTAAAGATTTATTAAAATGATGTATGTAGTTCTTAGTGTTTTTCCCTGGATGCAAACATGTAGTATCTAATGCAAGCTGGTGTACCTGTTACTAACGTGGGCTTAAAGAGCAGCCGAGTGGTCGAGTGGTTAGAAAGCAGGATGTCATGGGTTCGATCCCCACCCAAGTTGCCTTTGTTTTAAAGGCATTCAACTTACTGATCATGTAGTGACATAGGCTCAAAAAGATTGGAAACA
>JAVCKS010001679.1:10056-22521 GCA_032273685.1 Pteraster tesselatus | reverse complement strand
CTTATTTACTTATTTACTTATTTACTTATTTACTTATTTACTTATTTACTTATTTACTTATTTACTTATTTACTTATTTACTTATCTTTTTCTTTATTTCCCTATAGTTCGGTGAAAGCAAGTTCTTACATTATTATGTGTAGTTTCACTTGGAGCTTGGCCCGAATTGAAACTACATTATGTACGTGTGTGTCTTTATGTTGAAGCTCATAACTTGAGCATCAATAACTTCACGATTTCAATAACTAATTTTACAACACTGCTTACACGGGTAAATATATAAATTGACAACAGTGTCTCCTGTTACAGAGGGGAAAAATACCACCTGTTAGCGGTGCTTTACTGTTCGGTTATCTGCCGTTGTGTAGTATAAAAGTCGATACTAACAATTTAAATATTTTAACAATAATATTAAGAGTCATAATAATCAAATAATAGGTGGTACATCCCTAATTTATGTTCTCGCTCATAAGTTTGTTTCACATGTTGGCACAGAATAGTTGCTTGAGTGTATGTTCTTCCTATAACTAGGGATTTCATGCTTACTCAGATAATTAGAGCTAACTCTGTAAGCGCTTAACGACAGTGTAAGCAGTTGTTAAGAAAAAAAACTAATTATCTATTATTTTATGAGACAATTAGTTCAAAAATACAATATCCAGTCAATTAGTCAACCTATTAGCTGTATTAGGAGATAATAAAGAAAAGTATTTTATGAAAAGTGAACAATTGTTTTTCAGACGATTGTTGAAAAAATATCAATTGATTTGGGAAAACATCAATTGTTTCATGAAACAATTGTAGGAAAATGTTCATTGTTTTATGAAACAATTGTAGGAAAATATCAATTGGTTAATGAAACAATTGTGGTAAAATGTCCATTGTTTTATGAAACAATTGTAGGAAAATATCGATTGTTTTATGAAACAATTGTTGGAAAGTGTCTCTTGTTTGGTGAAACAATTGTGGAAAGTATCCATTGTTTTATGAAACCTCTGTGGTGGTTTTATGAGACAATTGGAATTCAAAAAGATCAACTGTTTTTTTTTTTAATGAAATATTGACCTACAGTGCTCATACATACCGGTAATTAATTTATCATCATTTTATTATTTTGTTGATTTTTGTTGTTCAATATATACTTATTTATTCACTTGTTTATTATTACTTTTTGCAATTAACAAGTGCAAGATATGTAAGTGACAAAGAAAATGTTTAAAAAAAATTATATAAAACAAGTTCAAAGCCCTAAAAAAAATCTAAAAGAAACTAAAGAAAAGGAAGAAAAAAAGCTTTAAAAATATAACAGTATTGAAAAAAAAATATATATATAAATTAAACTAAATATAGATATAATATAATGTTACCATCGAAGTGGTAGCTAACCACATGTCGAACATGGGATTGTATCTGCCATTTGTCCTAAACATGGCAGATATTTCCACTGGTTAAGTTCTCTATCTTCCCCTCTACGTCTGCAGCACCACTATCACTATGTTTAGGGCTGGCTAAGAGAATACGTAACATAATCCCATGTTGGCGATGCTTGTTGTATGGTTAGCGCTGCAGTTAGCTGTCTTTCTCTCCAAGAATGATACGTCTATGGTACAGTAGTAGCAACGAAGTGGGTGGGGGGGGGGGGGTACGCTACGCCGTGTACAGACGAGAAGCTTAGAGCGCTCTATTCAGATTGTTCAAGCGGATATTAACTTTCAGGATTTTACAGCCCTGCTCCGGCAATAACATGCACAGTTTAAAGGCCGCCGGAAATGTACGCACCGTAACATTTTACAAAGTTAAAACTAGATTGAGGCTAGTGAAAATACCGCTGGCGAGGCACGTCTGGTTGAGGGCGCTGTGCCATGACATCCTGTTCACACTATGAAGTGCTTTGTGTGGAAGCACTTCAGACATGCAGGCATGTAGAGAGCTTTATAGTGACTCGTCTAGACACGGTCCTTAGACTTACTTTGTAAGTTGTTTTTTTACCCATGAAACCCTACAATTACAGACCCTATTAAATACCCGTCCTGGTATGTTGACCTAGTACATATGTATTAGCCGTTTAAACAGGATGAAACATGCCTATTGAATAAATATATTGAAATTAAGGTTTAGCCCAAAAGTTAGCAGTTGTTTTGATTGGACGTTGTATGAAAAAAAATGGCCGCCATTTTGGTATCGTTTTTATTACTGGTATTGTAACCATGGATGGATTGTTGTTTATTCCTAACTTTCCAGAAAATGTTCAACTACGGAAAGATTTTTTTTAAGGAATAAACTTTGTTTTTATTACTTTTATTAGTATTGTTTTATTTATTTATTAATATTTTTTCGGGGGGGAGGGGTGATGGGGTGGGGTTGGAGGGTGGTTGCGTAAAGTTTGGCTGGGGGTGGGGTTGGAGGGTGGTTGGGTAAAGGTGGGCTAGGAGGGTGGGTGGGTGGGATTACTTTTTATTACTTTTATTAGTATTGTTTTATTTATTTAATAATACTTTTTAGGGGGAGGGGTGGTGCGGATGGGGTGACGTTGGAGGGTGGGTAGAGGTGGGGTGGGAGGGTGTTTGGGGTGGGTGGGAGGGTGGTTGGGTAAAGGTGGGCTGGGAGGGTGGGTGGTGTGGGAGCGTGGGATAAGATTTGAGGGGGGCGGGATTTGAGAGGGAGGGATTTGAGTGGGCGGTCTGGTGTTTGCCAGATGGGTGTGTAAGTGTCAGCAACTATGTATTTCACCACCATCCAAGAGTTTGGAATGCAAAGTTCTTGAGGTTTTTGTTGGCAACTCTCCAATTATTAAGTCTTTAACGATGATGTAACATTCATCAAAAGGTGACCACCCCTTGACTGTTTCATCATCGTTTAAGAAGGTCTATTATCCTTACATGGAGCTAATTGTAAAGCTGTGGATGCATGCTGTTTACTTCCGGAGTTTTGTAGCTATACCTGTTGAAAGTTGGTGTTTCCAAACCTTTGGACGGTAATATATGGAGGGCCATTGGGGTCATTGTTATGTATTCAAATTAATATATTAACTTGTCCTAATTCGACTTCTATATGTAATTACACATGCATTATTATTCAATTTTTATTGTCTTAAGATTACATCTGAGGTTACCCTAATCCTAAATGTGACCAAAAATGAGTCTGCAAAAATGAGTCGTATGTCGCCAAAATATATATTTGAGGTACATATATGGCTGGAAAAAGAGCACAATACCAGCTTCTTTTTGGTATGTTGGACACCGATTGGATTTTTGGTTTTCTTTTGAAGAAAAAAAATTATTGGTTATAATGTGTGTAAATCCCTAGGTAAAATATATTATAACTCAAATAAAGGTTTTGCGACATGCGACTCATTTTTGCATAGTGCGTCACAAATATACTTGGCAGTCAGCTGATGAAAATTCTGGTTCATGATTGGTTGATTTGTAATGTGTTGAAACTGTAATAATGACCCCCGATAGCCTTCCATAGTAATAAAAAAATAAAATATCACCGGTGCACATCATAGTTTGATTAAACCTTATCTTGTTAATTTTTGATGGTTTGTGAAGGACAAAAATGCAAAGAAATCATTTCGCATAATTCAGACCAACATTGATACATCAAAGTGTTAGATCTTTGTGATGGTACTTGATAATAAGATTGGAAATAAATGCAATGGAAGATGTTAAGACATTTCATTTTAAATTGTACTTCTGTCTCGTTACGTCTGTCGGACAAATGCCGATTTGTGTGTTGAGTCAATCTGGATTCCAAGATGGGCTGGGTTTGAGATTGTTTGGAGCTAAGATGGTCATGTTAGAGGAATTGAGGGAGGTTCACTCTATGTGAAATAGCACTCCTGGGTTAGGTCTGAATCCGAGTTATTTATCTGGAGCAGACTTACGACACAGCACATACAAACACCGCTGAGAAAAAAAACCAAAATTATTTTGATAAAGTACTTTTAGTTTAATAGCGTTAAACATAATTACGTATATATCTATTATTTACAGTTAAAGTCTAATAGAGAATGCTCTAACTTCTCATGCAATGGAATATTCAATATAAAAATTGTTTAACTGAAGCCAGTGTCAAAGGTCATGTTTCTGCAAAGTAAAACGGGTTTTCCAGATTTTGCAAGTTTAAATAAATAAAAAAGTATCAAACTATCGGTAAATGCCACATATTTTGGCTTCACAGCTGGGCTAGAAATGGTGTAAAAATGAATGTTTTCTGTACGTGCCGTGTCGCCAATTCTTGACAAAGTAAAATCAGCCGTACTTTGTTCATAACACGTTGTCAAGAGGTAACAAAGAAACTACAACATGCACCCACACCAATCTGTTTTCCCATATGCTGAACAAATATCGAATTGGCCTCTTCAGGTTTTCTAATGTCAAACAAAAATCTACCGCAGTCGTCAGTATCAAACAGTTAAAAATAAAACAAATTATAATGGTATAAGCTAGTCAAATTTCGTTAAAATGTACATTGTAGAATTAAGATGATCTATTGATTAAGCATACAAAAAAAGGTTTGTACAAAAGTAAAATATATCGTAGAACCCCCAAAAAATAATTATGTACATAATTTAAAAATGTACGTTTCCAAATGAGCCACAATTGGGAAAGCATAAATACATAACAGAAATCAGGGCACATGCCAAGTTGCTAACACAGTAAGCACACATTTCTAATAAAGCCTGCTGTTAGTCAGCAAGTGTTACGAGGTCTAGCACAAATCAATTATAAACATTGGTTTATGAAATATTATTATGAACAGAACATTACCAAGGAAAATATTAATTTGTTTTTATAAATATATCTTTTTAAATAATAATCAAATGTCCACAAAGACAACACAATTAAATTTCCCAGCCAATCACAAGCAGTATTAATGAGGATGATAATTATTCATGATAGCCCCCCCTTCTTTTGGACCAATCACTGTTTTTTTGTGCTATTGATTATTCATGAGGGCTAGGGTCAGGTCATCTTCTAATGACCTGGTACTGTTCAGTCTTGATGGATTCCTCACATTTAGTGAGTTTAATCGGTGCGGGTGCCAGATCATTGTCTTCGGTCCCTCCAGGTGAAGAAGACTTGGATTGTAGGGAAGCTATGAAAACACGGCACAAGAAAGGAAATCACAGTCTTTTGACAGAAGGTAGGTTTGCATATTTTACTCTGACGTTACATCCTACTTTTCTCCCATCCACTTCCGGTGAACCCACAATAAATTGTGGGAATTTTTGTTTGTCTTTTGTGGGATTTCCTCCAAGGCCGGCGATGGCAGCCGATTGGTAGGCGTGGGCTCAGGGCCAACCCAATGAAACGTTAACCCCTGGGCTACCTACCAGCCCACCATAACAGGTTAAAATCAGCCCCGGGTTCCTCCT
Organism: Pteraster tesselatus; assembly: GCA_032273685.1. NCBI lineage: Eukaryota > Metazoa > Echinodermata > Asteroidea > Velatida > Pterasteridae > Pteraster > Pteraster tesselatus. The sequence goes on along the minus strand of JAVCKS010001679.1, from coordinate 17,141 downwards.
ATTTTTCAAAAAGAAAATGTAAAATCTTCATCATCATCTTGCTTTATAATACGAACGTTTTTGGCAGCAGTGAATATATGCACTTTACAGGAATATTTGCTATCGTTATTAGACCGCCTGATAGGGAGCAAGCATCTGATGCCAATATTCACACAATGAGACCCTGGTACCGCTTCCTTCCCTCCGGTGGTCTTGCATTCAATTCCGGATTTAGGTTTCCCTCCCACTTCTAAAACTGCATCATCATAAGGAGGTGTTTCCCCCCCCCCCCTCAATTTAGAGGATTCCTTGGTTGCATTTACCAGAAATTTATATATACTAGCGGGGGTAACCCGGTGCCGCCCGGGTTATAATACACATCCGTGTCTTTTTTTTAATTATATTCAGAACCACCCTGAGGTCATGGTGGTTCAGAATATGGTGTTGGGGGTCTATATGTTATGGTTTCTGAGTTTAGAGCATTCATACATTTAAACGGTTTGCCCTGTATATGTATATCTATATTTGTAATGAAGTTTGAATATCCACGTTTGCTTCTCTTTAAATTACTAAAAATTGACAGTTGACATAAAACCAAAGGTCGGAGTCGTTGACTTGGAAGCAATATACATTTATTCTTTCGAATATTTCAAACACACCTGTGTTCTTCGTCAGCGAAAAACACAGGTGTGTTTGAAATATTCTAAAGAAGAAATGTATATTGCTTCCAAGTCAACGACTACGACCTTTGGTTTTGTGTGAACTGTCAATTTTTAGTATATTTGTAATGATATTTCACCTGTGATTAAGTTGCCGTGTGTCTGCCGTTGTTGTTTCGTGACTGGGCAGTCGTTGTGGGCGAGGAGGAGTTGCTTTAACTGGGCCACCTCTTCTCTCAACTTGGTGACCTCATTCTGCCATTAGTGAAAGAGGAAATATTCAACTTGGATGACCAGTCATCATAGCAGGCTGTCTAACGTGTCATCAAACCCACAAAGCTCTGTTACACGCTAGTACACCGATCCCTGCTTCATGCATTATAACCACGCAGAAGAAGGTGTACACAAGACCATTGCATAGCTACAACATATTGACTGGCTGTGAGTGCAATAGCATAAGGTTAATATTTAAGGTTAATGGGGTTCTATAGTAAACATACACACACACCTTGTCAGTTAAAATGACCCCCAAAATTTACTACACCAAAATTGAAATATTTTCACTGCTACTTGTCTCAGTTACACATCTGATATGATATTTCAACACTTTAGTTGTCGAGTCCTGACTTATGAACCAGTGCTTACCGATAGGTGGGTGTTGGTGTCGTTCAGTTCATCGGCTTTCTGCTCGAGACTGTTGATCCAGTTCTTGCGTTTGTTGCGGCATCGTGTCGCCGCCGCTCGATTGCGCTCTAGGAACTTCTCCCTCTTCATGTCGGAATCAATCTCGGAGTTCCGCCGTTTCCGCCTACCAGACCCAGGGATAAAAATAGATAGGTGGATTTCAGGTCGTTTAGCGGTCACAATCAGCAACATCGGAGAATCGCAGGAAGATAAAGTTACCTTGGTGGGGGTTCAAACCTCAAGTTGTGGAGTGTCGAATGATGTTGCCGTCGATAAATTTTACATGAATTACTGATTTTTACAGTTAGAGTTTTCGTGTATTTTGGCTAATGTTCGGTCATCATAGTTGTTTGAATACGGATTCAGTGTCAGACGAATAGTGGTTTGTAATCTTCGATGAAGTAAGTGTCCATCTCTCTAGCACATCACCCAAGGTCTAGCTTCAGTTTTTGTAAATCAATTATTTTCAGGGACAGTCAAGTGACAACAGCAGGGTTTACGACATATTCTACATTTGTTAAAATTAAAGCGGCCTGACAGTTCGATCCTAGCAGAATCTTTCTCAAAGGAAAACTTTTTGTTTAATGATAATCTAGATTCTAGATTTGTTTGCATTGAAATGTAAACTTTTAGTCTGGCATATTTGAGAGCATTAACAATTCCTGTGAAAGCTAATTTTGATGCAACGTTTGCTGTTGACAGACTAAACACTCCGCAAATCGGTTCTAGGAAAAGCAATTCATGGACCAACCTAATCTAGTTAACATCACACGTTAACTGCAGTTAAGATAGCAAAACCAAAGGTGTCCCCGTAGTTGAGGCTCGTACACTATAAGCAGTAAACAAAAATAAACAAACGAACCTCGCTTGACTGTTGGGAGAAGTTGATTTTCCGACGGTGAGATTGATCATCTGCAACCCCTGGGCTTGTTGCCTAGTAACCACGTCAACTGCTTGCGTCATCACACCCATGTTACCCTGTGATTGGCTGGTTAGTAAAGTGTTCTTCAGTTTCTGCTCAGAAATTGAGAAATTATTGAAAATAGGATTGTAATATATATATATATCTCATAAACTTTAATAACTGTATAATGAATAGAACGGTCCAAGATAGACACTATTTGATAACGGGTCTGTGCCAAAACCACTGTAGAGTCTCAAAGATGGTACAGACCAATTTTACTTTGACAAATAATTTAAAATGTAGATTTAAAATGTTATAATCGTTCGGATAGTTAGAATTAGATAAAGCACGATTTAGAAACAGCATATTTCACCTGTTTGACCACAGATGAATCAAGAGGCGTGGTTTGCGTCGGAGCCGCCAGAACCACAGCGGCCTTCGAGACTGCCGACCTCGCAATCGGGACATTGGTTGAGGGGTTGGCCACAGAGGGCGGCACCACCGGTATGGTCTGGCCGTTAGGTAAGCGCAGAAGAAGCGATGTTGACATGGAGAGGGTCGTCGGGTGGATGTTAAGGACCCTTGTTTGGATGACACTGTCGACACGTTAGGGATAACGACAACAACAAACAAAGTAGTTAACACTCTCGATAACTTTTACACCGCTAACAAACTTACTACTGTGCACCTTGTTGTTCTTGTGACTTATAGAGATAGGATCACATTAGTGTGGAAAATAAGCGAGCTATAAATTATAATCTTTTGTTCATTGGCGATACTAATTAACGCCTGATTACAGTCTTGTGGCTGTGCAGAATTTGGTGGATCAATAGGTGCGCATTACGACTGACCGAGGGCACCCTATCTAGCCACGATCACAGCTATGCCCCTTTCACAAGCACCTGTTGTGGCCGGTTCCCAGCACATCCTCGTCTATGGTGGTAATCGCGGCCGGCTCCTCGGGTGCCGGTATGACGAACTGCGTAGCGGGCGTGCCGTTCGGCACCTCGACCACATGCGTGACGGTGATGGCATCGCTGGGGATGGTTTCCACGACGATGGCATCTTCGTCCGGCAGTATCTCAACGCTCTGCTGCGACTGTCGTTCCATGATGACACTCTCGTCGGGGATATATTCGGTCTCGGCGACTGACTCGGTGATGTCGAGCGGCGTATCTTGTCCAATTTTGGATGTGTGGGGTTCCAAGCAATCAGAATTCTATGAAATACATATGGTAGTTGTTTTGGCATCAATAGATATATATTTTCACTGTGTATAGCATAGTCTCAGTACACGTTTACCAAACTAACTTGTTGCTATTACCAGTTGTGTTTTTTCCCATAACTGAACTGACTACCGGTATATAGTATTCAAAATTCTCTAGTCTCAGTAATTTAGCATAATGTGAGAGGTCTCCGGAAAAGACTAATACTAAAGATTCTCTGCTTGTTGTCTCATTATTGAGCATAGTGCAAGAGGTTCGGGGTCAGGATTCTGCTGGCAGTTTAAGAGATTGTATTCTGCTACTCACTCTACGTTCGCTGGCTTTGCGGAACAGCGCGTCAAATGGATTAGCCGGTTCATTGAAGAGCCCGACCTCGTCGCAGTTTTTGAGGAATCGAGTTGGGGTCGGTGTTTGGTCCGCTGTTGGTAACAACAACAACAATTATTACCAACGAATAAATTATCAGAAACCTTCACAGGAATTCAATACAAAATATAAACAAACAGACAAACACAATAATACATTAAAATTAAACTTAAGGATACTCGACAGACGGGCATTCACTATCTAACTCTAACAGTTCTTGAACATGCAATATCACTACGCATATCGCTATGTGGAGTCTGCATATCACGGAAATTATGTTCGTTCTGAATACCGAGAGGGGGCTAGGGCAAAAGCACCCGCCAAATTAGCAGAGTAAACCAATAAAGAGCTACGTACCGATGACAGGCGTATCCAGGGATTTAAAGTTTCCCAAGCCAAGGGACATTTTGTGTTTACGTCTGTGGACGTCCAGGTGATCTTCATTCACGAAACGCTGAATGATTGACAGATAACGAAGAATGACACAAATGATTTATTGGCTGGCAGAGATAACTTCCTAATAACAAGATTGTTTTTATGACATCATTGTGAAGCTACCGGTTATAAAAGGCTAAACTTACCAATTGATCCATTCAACATTTAACATTATTTCTCAAGATGAAATATGCATGCTATCGGCACCCCAGTTGCCCATTTTTTTTTGCGAATCTGTTGACCCCTGACCTACAGCCACGACAAATCACCACATTTTCTTGTTTTTTTATTCTTTCAACATTTGGAAATGAAATGTACTAACCTGGTTGCAGCCCAATTCAGGGCAGGCAAAGGGCTTGCCACTGTCTACCATGGTGTTAAGCAGTCTACAAAAATATTATCTGAGAAGTGAACGTGTGTATGTGTGTGTTGTTTGGAAACTAATCCTTTCTGAAACATAATCACAAATTACAATTAATCAAAACAACATTTTCTTCACTAAAATTATTTCCCACTCTCCCCAAACAAATTATAATTGGCAGTTTTCAATGTTTATAAAAATCGTCAGCATTTCTTACAAATTTGCCAACCAGTTGAATGTGTGATATTAACTGTGACATCAGAATCTACAGCTTATTTTATACTTCTACAGAGTTTATACAGAGTCTATAACCAGGTGACATCACATTGTTGATTGGTTGTCAAAATCAAAACAAATGACATCAAGAGTAGAGAGCGCTAGGCTACATTAAAAAATAAACAAGAAATAATTTTGTTTAAATCAAACTTCGAAGGCACAAATTGTTCGATGAGTTGTAATATTAATAAATTGCAGACTATCTTAAGACAACTAGAAAGTTCTGATAGGGGCATGACACATACTTCATTGTACTAGTATTCTATTGTGTTGAAAATATAAACAATATGTTACAGTGATGTTTTAGTGAGGTCTTATCAGACTTGTGCAAGTTGTGGCATTGTTGTCATGTACGAGAGTAGGAGCAGTCATGTTTGAATCACATTGGAATTTTTACCTTTGTTTAAACAAATTCCAAACAAAAAGTCCTGTAAGTGTAACTACCGGTAAGTGTTAGTCCTGGAGGTTGAAGGAAGTAAACTCACGAAACACCACTGCTTACTACTTACCGGTATCACATTCCCAATGCACTACGCAGCCATTGATGAATGGGAAAATTTACTAACAACACCCTCAACAACACAGCACAACATAACACATATTTACACACAATCCTACTTTCTATCCCCCTTTCCTATTACCAAAATAAACAATAGAGTACCGATTTTTCATCATTTTCTACTCACCAATCTTCAAATCTTCAATTTCTCCCTCGCTAAATAGATCGTTCAACCACGTTTGTTGTAGATGACGAGAGGCGTTATTCCTGTCAAGATTACGTAGTGCATTGTGGCTTTGGAAAATTCCCCATGACGTCATCGTCATGAGTGCTGTAATGCGGTCTGGTACCTATTCGTATCATACACTAATTTTCTCTTTAAAAAAATACGGTACCCACACTGTGCTGTACTGGCGCGCGTTGAGCGCGATCGGGCGGGGCCGGCCACAAGTACGGTGGCACCATATGGGTACGTGGTACCGGCACCTCAGTTACACTAAAAAACAACCACTACGCAATTGTTCGTACGTATTCTATTTGTAATGTTTTATATTCTTCCATCAATCCATTGCCACTGTGACAATACAACAAAAAGTTGTGTTGCATATGCTTATAAAACAAAAACAAAAAATCAAAACAAATGGTACTCTCGAAAACGAAACCGAGGCTCGCGGTCTAGTCATCACTGTATAGCTCCACTGAGTCAGTATACGTATTTTTCACAAAACCTGCAAGAAAATCAGGAGCGGATCCGGGATTTTCTAAAAGGAGACGCAAAATGTACAAAGCAGCGCATTGCGAAGCAAAGTGTGACCACAAGGGGAGGCTAGCGCCTGCATAAGGCCAGATTAAATAAACAAGTTGTTGAGCGGCCTTTTCTTTTAAGTTCGGGTAGGGAGGGAGGGTGTATTTAAAAAAAAATTTTCTACTTTTCATTGAGTTTTGTTGACATGTAAAAATATAAAATAAAGACTACTTTCATCTCAAAATTGTTGTATTTCTTCACAATACTAGGGATCCTTTTATATCAATGCTAAAACTCTGAAATACCAGCGAAAACGTTGCAATGCACATGCGCTGCTTAACAGCGCCATGCCAAACTTTGAATGTAAAAAGATGATTTTTAATGATTTTGTTTAAAAAAATAAATTTAAAAAAAATTATGTCGGGCGGGTTTTGTAGGGTCGGGCGAGGACGCTCAACAACTTTTTTTTTATCTTGCCTAATATTACCACAGAACCTTAGTTTATGCTATAATTTTGACAGTAGGAGGAGGAAAACTGAGCGACAAAATGCAATTACCCGGCCACTGATTCTGCCGATATTTCCCCGTTCTTTTTGTTTTACCTGCGCAGTCAGCTTAATTGTTGCAACACCATGTTGTAACACTCATGTACTATGATGCTCTAGGAGGTTGCCTCACTTATCTCTAAAAAGGAAACCTATAGCGGGGTCGAGCTTCAAAGATTACGCCTGAAACATTCCCCCTTAGTTTCTTCTCTCTAACTTGACTCCACTCGCAATATGTAATAGAAAGAAGGAACTAGAGAAATTATGTTAGGAACTAGGCTAATAATGTGGTACGGAATAAAATCGCGTCCGGCTACAACCAATGGCCTTTACCAACAACTTATGCAACGCCAAAAGGGTAGGGCCTAAACTAAATTTGACGGCCCTAATTTTACGATGATGCTTT
>JAVCKS010001669.1:2668-19932 GCA_032273685.1 Pteraster tesselatus | reverse complement strand
GACGGCTCAAGATGGAGTGAAATGGAAAATTGGTTAAGAGGCCTTCCTCCTGCAGTGGAGTGAAACAGGCTAGATAGATCTATAGATAAATAGATAGTTGCACACAGAATACAGATCCAGGCGACTTAACATTCATATTAATCAATTGGCCAGCATACGGTAAACCACAATTTATTGAGGGTATGTACATGAATCACTCCTCAGTAATTAATTTAGGGATGACAAAATAATGGTGACTGACAATGTGCACAGAGTACAGATTTGAAATATTACCATGATTTGACAAGGCCTACAAATGTAAGTAAATTGTCAAGTGCTTCTGGATTTGAGCGTTACATTATGGTTTTGGATTCTATGTAACGGTATGTAACATTCCAAATATAAGAGGGAAAAATCTAAAGAATTATATGGCATTTTTTTAAATCCAGTAAACGGTTGAATTGATACAGATGTTTATATTTATTTTAGTAGACCTGAAAATTACCTTTTATTTTTCATTTGTCATATATCTCTAAAACCATAATGTACAACGCTCAAATCAGGAGCACAATTTACTTAGTCACTACCTGGTCATATTTCAAGTCTGTATATGGGTGTTTCCATAAATTAGGGTACCAATTTGTGAAATGTATCTATTATTATTTCATTATTTTGACTCTTAATAATATTGTTTGATTTTAAATATTAAAATGTTATGATTGACTTTTGATTATGATTCAAACACGACTGCAGATACCCTAAACAATCAAGAGTAATTAGGTGGTACATTTCCCAACGTGACAGGGACACTGTAACAAATTGGTACCCTAATTTATGGAAACACCCATATGTGTTGTGTGCACATTGTTAGTACATGTAACTCCATTATTTTGACATACTAAGTCTTTGGCAGATTCAGATTCTTGAAAAAAATTGTGCCAAGGGATGTAACATTGTTTTGGTAATTAGTAAACTCCAACCTTCTTATTATATTCGTAATGGATAACGAAAACTGCAAACTTGTGTTGATTGTGTAAAAGAACAGCAACTTACAGGATTTTTGTGCAGATAAATTGTGATAGTGTTAAAAAAAGAAAAAAAAAAGCTGACAAAACCCACTTAGCAAATAAACGGTTGAAATTTGTATTTAGTAGACCTTTCCAAAGATATACAGACGTGTAAAATGTAATGTTTTCCTCATCTGAGCTTTGTACAGTGATGGCTTTGAAAATCTGACATAACACAAAGCACTGAGAATCACACCGTTATTATGTATTACTCACCGTGCCACACTGTAGACAGAGGAAGTTGTGAATAAATATGAGTTAATTACGTTGTGATCGCACCCATGGATGATTTTATTAAATTTGTCATTTGTCATATAGGTCTCCAAAACCACAATGTACAACGCTCAAATCAGGAGCACTTTACAATTTACTTAGGCTTTGTCAAATCAAGGTCATATTTCAAGTCTGTGTGTGTAGGTACGGGTGTGCACGTAGTCAATGTTACTGTCAGTATCACCATTTTGACAGCCCTACTAATGTAATACTAATAATAATAATAGTAATTAGACCTATTGCAGAATACCCCGCAACCTCGTCCCTTTTCTAAAAAAATCCTGGTACCCAGAATTCGCTTCACGGTGATATTAATTACAAGGGAACCACACTAGTCACCAAATAAGGAGTTGCGGGATATTCGACAATTGAGCTGAAGTATATTTTAAAGCCTAACTGTTACAGAAATGATGTACTAAATTAACACCAACAAATTTGTCAAAACATTTTCATATGGTTTTTACATGTGAAATTGTGATCAGTGAATTGCAACTCTTGCCTAAGGCCCTAGGGAAATATCAACACATGATGTTGATCAACCACACGAAGGCGGTACTGAAAATGTCTTCCAAGTTCCATAGGCCTATACTACTATAAATTGTCTGTCAACTAGGCCTACACAATATCACACTAGTCACTACACTACTCACTAGAGTAGTACCACACTAGGCATAGACGTTAGAGTACTTTAGAGAGCTAGCACATAGACTACTTCCCACTACTCACTAGACCTAATTCTAATTAATTTCTTATTCTTAAAAATAATTTTACCGTCATATCTCTCAGCTTGTTCAGCCAGCTTTGCCATGTAAACAAGATCCTCACGATTTCCATCGTCCCCCATCATTAAGTAGCGTCGACTACTTCGACTACAATAGGTAAAAATACGCTATATTGCACGGTATTTTCCAACTTCGATCTTGCCAAATTAGGAACTAAGTACAATGGGTGCGTACGCGTGCATATGCAGGCTGCGCTAGGCGGACGTACGTACGTAGTAGCGCCATAATGTACCTACATGATACGTACGCCACGGCGAGCCGCGGGACATGGCGTTGCCAGTTCAGAATGACGTGTTCCGCCAAATTGTTCGAAAAATCGGCCAAACGGCGAGAATTAGAATTAGAAAAGGCTAAAACGAACTAAACGGCGCCCTCTATGTACAGTATTTTTACAAGTTGCAAAATCAGTCAAATCTGTGGGGCGGGCTGCTTCAAGTTCAAGTTAAGTTCGGCAAGAACGTTTGAAAAAAAGCAAAAATTGACAGATTTGGTGTGGAAAAGGCAAACTGACAACCATAGTAGTCGGATACACGTTTACCGCGCATGCGGCGCGGCTGGCTATAGCTAGTTCAACTTCAACTTAACTTTAGTTCAAGTTGTTCGCTTCCGTTTCTGGCTCCCCTTTATCACGAGTCACACCATATGATCATGGTCCACCGAACCGCGCCAAACTTGTAAAAATCCTTCAGAAACAACCATTCACGACAGTTTTCGGCTCTACTATCATCGATATTTTATAAAAAAATCGAACTTGCAAGAATATGATGTTGAACTGTCAATGTCACTCTAGTCTTACTGTCGTTTTGTCTGTCTGTCTGTCTGCCTGCTCGTCTGTTCAAAGACACCAACCACCCAAGTAAATTCAACACTCAGAGATTTAGACATTTATTAAGAAAACATGAGATATTATTGCGTGTACACTACACATAGACGTGTTCATTTTTTTATTAGCAGTATTTAATGACAAGCTACACATATGTTTTATAAAATAAAGTATTAAAAAAAATATACCCGTAGACTGCATGTAACTAATAATTATGACTGGCAAACTTCCAGTGAAAAAATGCAAGCTGAAAAGCCACTATAATAAACTCAGCACAGTCATTAAATGAAGCCTGAATGTTATTTACTCGAAATATATTCCATAATGACCCGCCTTTATGCATACTGTTTAGTTTTACATTTTCTCAGAGCAGTCACACAGCACACACGTGGTCATCGTCCAAATTTACAAAGTTGAGAAAAAAGCTGTCAACGACCAGAACCATGGACATGTCTGTAAGTAGTATTCAATGCAGTCCAATGTGATGTGCAATTTTTTACCATTATATCGCAGACTTAATAACTTAAGAATGCTAAAACACTGTCCGAGATCAGGTTCAGGCTGCCATATCCATTGAGCATACACAGAGAGCAGAAGAAGCTTCAGAAGATGTGCTGGGTCGTAATTTTAACGTCATGTCCATCACAGTCGGCACACAGTCAGCAAACCCCCTGCAGTGACGGTCAGAGACATACACAGGCCCAAAGTTGAAAGAGGCAGTGATGCAGCTAATTACTGATTCTATTGTTACTAAATGTTGAAGAAAATATAGCTGTTATTTTCTTCTTTTTTTATCTCGAAGCGAATAAAGACTTTGTGCTGAGGTTCAAATATAATCGATACAATTTCTATTCTGCATGTTTTGTAGTGGTTAGGTTAGGGAATAACTCACAATGTAAACCCCTTCCAGTTTCCATATCTCAGGGCAATCCTCTGTTCCATCTGATGATAGACATCATACACATGTACAAAATTTAACCTAAGTTATGGGGGATGGGTTGACATGTACTTGCAAACCACCAAGCGTAAATAGAATATAGCTACCATCTTGCAAGACATCCTTTAATACCTAAAATACACACGAATATATTTTTGTACTAGTTTCAAGGAAAAAGAACCGTTCCACAAGATGGAGATTTAATAGGGACTATTCATTACATGAAAGTTGTGGTTGAGTATTCTTTATATCCCAATAAGCATGCCACATTTGAAATGAAAGAAAAATCAGATGTGTTTAATCTAAGCTCCCGTGAAGCTAACTTACTTTTTATCAAAGCAGGTTGCATCGTCTCAGTTCAAATATTTTGCCCAGTTGATATTAAGCCTATTGAAAAGATGCCTATCTTACCGAAAGAAAGATTTCCCCACCGAATTCATGTACACCTAAATAGGTTCTACATTCAAAAACTGTCTGCATAGAGTACAGTCACTCAATGTAAACTCAAGTTGGTAGTGGTGTGATCAAACACACAGTTTACCTCCAAATATTTTAAGTTGAATTCACTTGTGTACTTTGATGAAATTGTTTACCGTCATGAAATGGAGAATTTGATTAAATAAATTGCATCCTCAGTTAAATTTTAAGAAGCAAAATTACGCACAGCACTTTCATGCATGAAATAGAAAACACTAGTAGAAATGTGCACTTATGCCAAATAAGAAAATTGAAATATTAATATATATGTATATGGGGCAAACAATAGAACTAAGCTTTGAGAAGGAATAAAGGGCAGGGTGAGACAGCCATCAGTTGTAGAACATGTTTATCTGTAACTCCTTTTAGAATAAATGGTGCAAAAAACAACTTTCCAGTAAATTCCCTTGAACTACATGTGTTTGTTTTCAAAAGAAAATAGTACAATAGGGGGAAATCATTGGTGGCAGCACAAAAATAAAGCCAGCGCAGCCGATAACAAACACGATTTTCTTTTTAACTTGGCCCCAACAATAGCAGCCTATAGAAAGAACATGGACTATATTACACATCAATACGTAGTTGCAAACAAGTACATGTATCCATGACATCTATCACGCGCACCTTTAAAACAAATTAAAACAACCTACTAGAAGCATATCAGTAGTATACGCGTGGTACAAAAACAAATTGTGAAAATGTCCCCCGTTACATCAGAAAATGTACCACCAATCAAGATCTTTGTTGTCAGGGTATCTGCAGTTGTGTTTGAGTTAGTATAAAAGTCAATACTGACATTTTAAATATTAAGATAAAACAACATTATACATAGGTGGTACATTTACCTATACAACACACAGTGCTTCGTAATGTTAAGCAGTGCTGCTTGCTCTAGCAGACACATTTGCACCAGTGTATTTCGCTGTCACCGGTTGCTAAACCTTTGTGCTAAACTTTTATCAAGCTTCAAATCTATGAAATGTGAGTGACTTAGTGTTTAAGCACACAATGTGTGTTGAACTGCAGCACTGTGAAATTGGGCTCAGGTAGTCAGGAACTCTAAATGTATCTTGGGTAAGCTTTTTCGACATGTTGGCAATTTCTCCTAAGACCACGGTGTTTGATTCTAACAAACAAATTCTTGGTAATAAATTACACTATTGCATTTCAAATGGATTTCCGATTTTTCAGCTTGCTATTTTCTAATAGTTATATAATAAAGGTTAAATATTTTGCGTTTTATTAGCTATCACTTCACTAATTCCAAATAATTTTTTTTTTTTTTCATGGATTGATAGCATTTTGAAAACAAACTTTTCATACATGTAAAAGTTGAAACGGCAATGTAACTTTACCTCCAGGATTTACAAGAGTTGGAACATTTATTCTGGACTGTTATAATTCTATAAAAGTCATGGCTCTCCTGATTATTATACCCTTTTATAATGAGAGGTGGAGTCAGGAACATGTCACACCAATATAAAATAACCTCAAATTCTACACAACTAATGCAGTCTATCTCACTAAAGCAAGTGAACATTATTAGCAATACATTACTAGCATGATATTAATATGTTAATATACAGTATACGTTTTTTGTAAACACTAAATCAGTCAGAATTTCTATGTTTTCTTGAAATCTTCGATCCTTTGCGAATATACATGTAGATCCACGGACAGACTGTGCAATTATCGTCGATTTGGTAAACGTCATCGCTGCAATAATAGTGTATCAAGGCCATTGCTGTGGGATTTATTGGCGACACAAATTTTACTGATCAAACACCGGTGATATCTCCGTGCAATGTTTTCATCGGCATATTTCACCAGCCAATTTTGTTTCATTGAACGTGACAGCGCAGTTCACCATGCACTTTTAGTGAGGTGTTATTTAGAAATCCTTGTGCTCCAACCACACCGACAACTGAACCAAATACGCTCATGCCAATGATGATCGACACAGATGTTAACAGCGAAATCAATCACAGCTTATCCATGAGCTATATACACCTTTGTTGTAGTAATGTGTACAATCTTCATCCATGGTACATGTTGCATTTTTATTTTAGGATTAGTCTGGTGCTAAGAAATACAAATATGACCTGAGACAATTGTAGAGATATTACACCACGGACTGCTCTAGTAATATTATTGACTGGACAGCTAGTTAACCCATGTGTGGTACTGCAGAATGGTCAACCAGTGCGTGGTACTACAAGACAGTCAACCTGTGCATGGTACAGGATCATCTTAAATCAAGACTAAAGAACGCTCCCAAGACCATCCAAACAGCTGCAGACACTAGTGTTTAGGCACTTCCCACTATCTGTTCTCCAGTCAGTGTCATAGAGATCAATGTATTACGCACAAATATCACAGTACAATTTCTCCAAACACAGATTTACCATACATTCCTAGCAGAGGGGAAAACACCCACAAAAACGGAAAATTAAGGGGAAACGAACTTTGCAGTATTGTCCTGGATTTCATCTAACCTTTTGGAAAGATCTACTATAACTATTACTGAAAATGTCAATAATACTTATAGACCCTACCGAATTTGATATTCTAAAAGACAAAAGGTGTACATATTCCTATTAATCCAGAAGACCCAAAACTTGTTCCACACAATTTCCCCAGTGCCCCACAGTGACCAGCAGCACCCCACACGATGACTAGGAGTGACCCAAAAGCTGTCTGTATTCAATAGGGTATATACTGAGCTTGAAACCATATAATTTTGCAATTACCAAATTACAGTAACAGCATTCTTACAGTTTTTATACGGTACAACTTTGAATATGTGGTGGTCCTCTTAAACTCTATTTAAAGCAAATTCTACACAACAGGTATACACTGTGCATTCCCTCAAGTACTAACATGGTCACAAAAATGGTTTAATAATCCTTCTATAGACCCTACTGGATAGCAGACACCTTGTGGGGCTATCGTTAGTTTCACGCAGATTTTTTCGTACTATCACAAAGGAAACAAAGGATTAGCCCACAAGATGGCTGCAAAGGATTAGCCCACACAATGGCTGCAATTTGACAAGGCTCTCTATACGTAAGGCTCTCTATCAAGTAAGTGCAGCGGAATTTAGTACAAATACACACAAAATTAAACAAAATGCAGTTTAAATAAAAATATATGATATAAAAAGAAAAACAAAAAGAAAAACCAACAACAGGACGTAATATAAACTGTTTTTTTTAACATTTAAGAACGCTGTGAATTTCACTATGTCAGGGTCTGTTAGACAAATACTTGCTAAGGTGGTACACTTGGCTCAAACAAATAGAAACAACACGCTGAGCAGTCGGGATGCCACACCTTCTGCCGGTACTCCAGCTTTGAACAAGTTATCTCAATATACCCCTGTCTAAAAAACAAAAATACAATCAAATGGTTAAAAACACTCAATAAATCCATCACTGTATAATAAATGGCAGTCTTGTGGAGCAGCCTTCACATTTACTGATATTAGGCCTGAAATTAATCAGAGGCCTTGGTGCCCCTTGTAAGCATTTACATAATACCAATTGTCTTGGCATTCCATACAAACCAATGGAAGTGCCCTTTTAACGAGTCAATATGGCCTTGCTTCTTCAAGGCCGAATTTATACAGAAATTACTGAGGTCTATGTCAGATACAGGGGGACCTGCAAACTACCAGGGGGATCTGTGACTTCCAGAGTTACTGCAGGGTGCCGCCAATTTATTGTTTGATAATACCAATGTATGCAATGTATGTAGTAGTGGTCCTTGCCCCGTCTCTCTTTTAGCTAAGGGTCCTGGCCTAAACAACGTTGAAGACCTCTGAACTAGATCATAGCCATCAACCACGACCACCCCCCCCCCCCCACAGCCTCTCCTTATACACGAGTAAGGATGAACGAACCTTCACTGGCTTGTACTACTCAAAGTTTTGCTGGTCCTCAATATCTTCAGCCCTCTCTGTTAACAGACAGTCGAAGAAAACAGAAATGACATATTAAGTTAGGGCAGTAATACTCAATAGATGTACTAGTTCTGTACAGATGCAGACCAAAACAATCTGGACTGAGAATAATTTGCAGTTCTTTGTTATTCGTACGCTTCGAAAGAAGTGGGAATGTAATTTCCCAACAATTAGCAACAATTCAAACAAAAGTTAAAAGTCATAACGTTTATAGCTTCAGCCCTTTAAGACCGACTTAAAATCATCTCCATACCTTCCGTTTCACTCTCAGATGTCCATAGAGTCAGATTGTCTCTAATCAATTGAAGGATAAGAGTAGAGTCCTTGTAGCTCTCATCAGCCAAAGAATCCAACTCCAACAGGGCCCCGTCAAATGCAGACTTGGCCACGTTGCAAGCTTCAGTCTACCAAGATGAAAAGGGGAGACTTGGTTACGGACGAACGGGCGAGACTCTGGAAAACTAATGTTCACGTCTTGGGGATAGGGGAGCAGCATGGGATGTCAGGCCCAAATAGCTCCCAGCTATGGAACACAGATCTGGCGCTTTATTGCATGCCTTTCGTGAAAAGAACGAGTACTGCCACTACAGATGAAACGTTTTTCGCATTTTTTAAGTGTCTACTACCGGTGAATTTGTACGAGTTAAGAAGTGTCAAGCTTCATTCAGAAGATTGTAAATATCCCCAAACAGACAGAAGAGGGTTTCCTATGGATGTTCTGAATATTTTGCTGATTTGACACCAAGGTCATGTTTGAAGTAAGACCAGGCGTGGTTTTCACAAAGCGCTACGCTCGATCGTAGCGGTGCGATGCATCGCAAATAATTACGTAGGGTTGTAAGTTACGATGAGTTTTGTGAAATCCACCCCTGATTGATTAATGCAGTGAAGAGGGCAAAGTGTTCAGAATGGCAGAATGAGGAAAGCCTGCAAAACCAGATGGAATTATGTGTTACAGGACCAACCCTTTCTTGTGTAAACGTTAATCTCTATACAAAATCTGCATGGCACATTGACCACGAAGCACTGCATAAAAAGTTGATGCCACGGCTAAGCTCCCACTTGGACAAAGGACTGCGTCCTGCAATACCCTTTTTTGCCACACAAATTCCAATTAACCGAGCATGCAAAATTCAGGCACCATATATTTTTTTTCCTTTGATATAGATTTGTCTTCGGATATTACATCATTTTTCTTACTGGATTATTCTTGATCTCGTAGTGGAAAACAGAGAAGTTGAGGGCCAGCCCGAGTTTAATCGGGTGGACGGCTGCAAGGTCTTTTGCAAGTTCCCTGGCTACCTCGTAAGCTTCTTGGGCATTCTTTGTTGGCTCCTCTCGTTTTTCATCATCACTAACCTCGGCCAAGTACCGGTAATAGTCACCTTTCCTGCAAGATCAAAAGGCCGACCATATATTGTAATAATTGGTCAATAAGCAGTCACTTGAAAAACATTTGGCTAATTTGGACTTTTCCACCGGGGCTTTTGATCGCTATAGATCAGGGCCATTGGCCTGTCACTATTGATCAGGGGGCTGTCACTATCAGATTTATCGCAAATACAAACCGCAAAGGACCATGGGATTACAATCGGAGCAACTGCGCCATCACACGGCAGTGGGAAAAGTTTTAAACAGTTTTTTGCAAAAAAAACAACACGCCTAGCGCGGTAGTACTGTATACCATACTCGATCGATCATGCAAATCTACAACTATAATAAATAATAGTACAGTTTTTAATAATCCATATGATTCTGAACATTATAATTACACTAGCAATATAATTACACCGTACATTTTATAATAGAAGACTTTTGAATCTACTTGTTCACCAACGGGGGCTGTGTTCACTTGAGGAATTAGGTAGTCATCAAGTATCTTCAGTACATCATGGCAAGATTCATGCAGCTCATTTTCAATCTAGGAAGGGGGAACAAAACTTAAGTAAAAGAATTTATATAAACTAATTGGGATAATACCCAGTCCAACCGATGACCATCAGACTAACTGCATATTCCTAACCACAAACTCTATCCAACGGCATCTTCCTCTCCACCGACCTTTGTCTTGTAAGCTTGGACTTGCTTCTTCTGACTGATGTCTGAATCCTGGATCTTGATTTCGATGGCATTGATGGTCCTCCAAGAGGCTCGTCGAGCACCAATCACGTTCTTGTAGGCAACGGACAGCAGATTCCTCTCCTCTGACAAGAGGCCTTTGCCAAGGAAGACAATCTTCTTCATTTCATTTACCATATCTACAATGTAGATGAACAAGTACATTGTACATGTGGATTGACATTTAATAAGCTCGGGGAATATCGTGGGATATCGATTTGGTTTTTGTTTGTAAGAGCCCCACCAATGTAAGATTTTTTAAGACCGATACTGGTTTTGATATTTGAGGGTTGTAAAACCTAACACTCTGACGGACAAACTGGGCAACGAGAACACTCAAATCCTTGAAGGATCCAATCTCCGTCCCGCCAGTTTTTTGTTTTCATTATTTATCAGCGTAATTTTGGCACGACGATGTATCGGTCCAGCTCTAGTTACAAATGTTAAAACTGTACATGTATTATGGAGGTCACATGTTCACCCTTTACATCCATTTCTACGAAGCTCAACGCTTCGGCTGAAATTCACAAATTCGTAGTACAGCGTACATACATACATAATTGAGCAGTCATTTACAATTACAGTAATGAGACAGAGGACAAAATTGGTACTATTCCAGTAGATAGATGAACTTAGGCTAAAACATTGTCAAACTACATGTACATCTTGGATAACCCAATGCACATGGGAGGGGGAGGGGAGAACATGATTTTTTATCGGCTATGTCATGCAGTTTTTACATACTATCGCAGCCGATATATCATTCAGGAAACCGCAACTAAGCAAACACCATATGTGACCGGCTCCCACAAAACCAGCCATAAGTCATTTTATGAAAAATATGATTATCGGTACGGTATATTATTGTCTCCTTTAGATCAAAATATCTATTACATGTATACCAGTGTCAAATGTTTGAGCAAAAACAGACCTGTACATGTAGGCCTTGTTTTTGTTCCACTAAACTAGAGTGTGAACAGCATTACTGAGCATGGGCGTGCTGGGCATTCTGAGCATGTTGGGCGTGCTGGGCACACTAGGCGTGCTTGGTGCATTATCACAATAACTTTAAATATGAATAAGGAAGCCTAAAAAGGATCGTGATCATGCTCTTTATAGAAAGTTTCATTAGTGACAATCACCTGAGTGTACATACATGTATGTAATTTTTTTATAAAAAGCATTCAAAAGTTCCGTGTGCAGTACATAATATTAGGAACTTTTAAAGCGCAAATTGAAAAATACCTCTAAGCGCTTAGAAAAAACAAAAATGAAAAATATAAAATACAGTACAAAATAAAAAGGAAGATATTCTTAACGTAATTGAAAGATACAGGTATAATATGTACAGACAAAATATCAATTATAGAAATGCGGTTTCAAAAAGGTGGATTTTGGCAAGGTTTTCAAGTTGTTTACAGAGTCTGCTGGGCGAATGTGTAGTGGTAGATTGTATGTACTCCAGATGTGCATGTATGCAGTGACATGATACAATATGTAGATACATGTACATGTATTTGCAAAGATCGTACATCAGCAAAAAGTATAACGGACATGCATAACCATGGAAAGGGCAACATCTGCAATTGTTGAGTAGGTGATTTTTGTTCAGTGTCAACATATACACAAAAACAACAGCAGATCAAAACGTTTCGGAGTTTAAATACCTAGATAACACCAGAGATTTTGTAGCGTAAAAGTAGCGTACATGTAAGTAAGCCAATGTTATACGTACTACTAGTAGTCAGCATCTACATACTAGTAGTATCTACACATGTACTCAACGTTAGATGGCTTTCTTACACCAGTTCCATATAATTCACAGAGAGAGGCCGATCTTTGTACCAGAATTACACTAACCCAATTAAAGGCCTCTGTGGCCATTCAACGACCATTCTGATTATGTGCACATTACTCTACATGTACATGTACTACTTATCTATACAGTGATTGGCCTTTGCTCTTGGCATTGGCCTTGATATCATTGCCCTTTTGCTATTAAATTTAGAAGCTTGGCAGGGTGCCAGGTTATGGGCATGGAGCAAGGCATCTGTACAGTAAAACTGATTCAGCTATTTGCCCATGTGCACTATATTTTCGGATGACTTCAGGATGACAATTTTAAGATTTGTATTTAACCAATATGGCACACTGGCGTAAGAAAAGGCATGTAGCATCCCGTACATGTAAAGCAACACACACAGCAACCTGCATCATGCGATTCTCGTACAGTTTGCAGTCATGCAATCCACTTCTTCAAGATCAATGTTCGATGAAGGAAAAGTTAAAGCTGTAAATAAGATCGTTGGAGTAACTATAGAATACCCCGTTATTGGCATATTCAGTTAGAGATCGTCTCTTAGCTTAATTTAATACATGTACAAAAATTATGTTGATAAGACAAATATTCTTTTAATTATGCCATATTATATATCGAAGTGAATGGACGATTTGCACCCCTGTTCTAACTTTGTCTAGCCGTAACACCAAATGCAACTTGTTCGGGTTTCGTTGTGGCGGGTCACATGCTGCACAACGTTTCCTGAAATCATCAAGGAGACCGCACTGAGCTATGTGCAATCTCTGTATGGAAATACTGACATTGAACTACATGTAAGTGATGTGTGGTTTTTTTGCCGGATTGCAGGCAGCTAAGTCCATGTTAATGAAAACATAGCTTAAAAATAATGCATCTTTTTGGCCAGCGTGAGAATAAGCGACTGACATTTAAACACGGTTCAACAATGGGAGTAACTATAGAATACCCCGCCACCACGTCCCTTTTCTAAAAAGATCCTGGTACCCAGAAGTCACTTCACAATGATTCTAATTACAACGGTACCACACTAGCCACCAAAACACGAGTGGCTGGCTATTCTATATTAGTAAGCCCAACAATGTTTGCATGAATTGTCACTCAATTTAGGCAATCTTACACTTTTTACAGAAATAGTAAGAAAGTTATATTTCATAAACAAGTTTTCAATGAAGATTTTTTATTTTTTAAACCTGAATTTTTCAAATTTTAATTATATATGTTGAAGATGTACTCTGGCATTCCTTTGAGAAAGAAGGCACCCAATAAAGTAAATTCATGGTATGGTAGCTTACTGAAAATTGAATTAAGACTTAGTGATATATTATTATATTAGTGCAGAAAGGATTCGGTTTGGGGTTGGGGTGAGGGGGTTAGAGTTAGAAATAAGACTACTCTTTCATTCAAATTTTTTCTGTGCGATGGCTACTTGGTGATTAATGCAGTGCACCATACAGGTTCAATTCTGCAGTAAGGAATGCTTTTCTTTCTTTTTTTCAATAAATTACCTACCATGATTGCTCTAGAAATAATGTAACAATCGTAATATATTATAATACATCATCGTAAAAAAAGTAGCCTACAGATGTTAATTTATGACCGTTGTAAAATAGCCTCCGCCTACTAAGGTACACGCGTACTATATAATACAGCAGGGCCACTTGCAAATAGCACAAAGGGATCCGGCTACGACTACTAACTAGGGTTCGTGTGTATAGTTATTATTTGTGCTGTTCAGGAGTAGCCCTGTATTCTGTACAGCTGCTCCTTAGCTAAATATCTGTTAAAATTAAACAGCCATTAAACATTTAAAACCCAAGACAGTTGTGAGAAATTAACAGACACTAATCTTGATCAAACTCAGAAAATGTCTTTGTCAACTTGTTGTTGTGCAACCCTTATCGGCTGAGCATGCTATAAAAAGGAAGGGGGGGGGGAAACACCTATACCCAGAAATGCTCCAGAAGTACCAGAAGTACTACTAATTTAGTAGTACTACGACAACTACTACTACTAGCACTACTAGTAGTGCTAGTAGTACTAAGTAGTAGTAGTAATACAGCACTAGGGGCTAGGTAAGATTTGGGAGCAATTCCAGAATACCCGTCCACCACGTCTCTTTTCTAAAAATACCTCTTGTACCCAGCCTTCACATCACAGTGATGTTAATTACAAGATTGCCAGACTAGTAATAAAATGGCGAATGGACGGGTATTCTGAAGTTTAGCCCAGATTTGCACGGAAAACCCTGTCCCACCCCACCACCACACTATCATGTAGTCTCTCTCTCGAGTCGTTTTCTGCTCCTGTCATTTTTGAGGTGGTTCTTGAAAGGATTAAGGTCAGGGTTACGATTTGGGTTAAGCTAAGGGTTAGGGCTAGGGTTGGGGTTAGGGTTAGGGTTAAATTTAGGGATAGATTTACCCAAGCTGCATGCTACTCCAACGACTGCGCCTCAGACATGTCAGACTAAAATAATGTTGCGCATGCGCGTTCGCGACGCTACTGCACCGGTTCACGGGCATTGTGCATGTGCAGAGGCGTTTACGACAAAATAGCAGTTTCGCTTCAAAACCGATTCACGGAAAAATATCCACTGCATAATACTAATAAATAAAGGAGCTGTCAATCACTAGTCACTGCCTGCGGTATTCAGAGAAATTTACAAAATTAGTGAATAGGAAGTTGTGGTTGAACACACCTGCGTATAAATGTAAAGCAATGTTACAAATACCAATTTACAGGTGGAGTTTTCAAACGTGAGTTAGATGAAGTCAAACATGGAATTAGCCTAGGCTAATCAGTTAAAGACTTCTGTTCTGACTAATCAGTCTAATGTCATGAATGAAGAAAAACCCAATTCACAAATCACAATTCTCAGTCTCACTCGGTTTAGTTACCTTCATATCTTTCGGCCTGTTCAGCTAGCCTAGCCCTAGCTACAAACTCGGACTGTTTTTCGTCACCCATGATGTTTTTTCGTAGCAATACTTGAGAAATTGTCCTAAATATTTCGTTAAATCGTGGACTTTCACAGTTTCACTTTCAGTTTTTTTTCTTCAATTGAATTATTTGCAATGCAGAATTAGACAGAGTACAAGTATGGCCGGCCCAGGAAAAAACCGTCCGCCTGCCAAATGTATAGTAGACTGGTTACATTGCAGTCATTCTATCGGGAACGGTTTGAGGGCAGGGTACCAGGTTAACCGCTTACTGCCTCGTTCCCATTTTTAGTACAACCGCGCTCATAGTACGAAAAAGCAACGCGATTATTTAGCTATACTGAGAAGGAACCAATATTTACAGGAAGTTAATGCTCGTGTTGAATGCTGGGAACATCTATAGACTGGGCCGGATGATAATACGCGCGCAAACACGGAATCAATCGTCTGTCGCAACTTCCGGAGCGCAATTTTTATTTTCCGTTCGTAAGAACTTGTGAAGAGGAACTGCCGCACTGAAAAATATTTTTCTCAAAATGGTCTTTGATATCTGATGACAAATCTACAAATAAGGTGCAAATTTGTAGTAGGCGCTGCTATTTTGGGGGGAAAAATACATTTGGTACGGATATTTTCTTCCAATAAATCGTGACGTCATAGGATGTATATCCATATCCTATAGTATTTGATAGTTCATTCGGAAAATTCATTTGTACAGAAAGACAGTATCAAGGGCATTAGCCGGGCGTTAACAAAGTCACGTGATTATTAGTACAATATTATTAAATTACGCCTATTAAGTTCAGCGAAGCGCGAGGGAGCGAAGAGCGATTATGCGCCATACAATCTTACTGAAATGAGCATTATTTTGTCCGTGTACATTATGTACAATTACATTATTGTACTCCTCAATGGGTTGGCTAATTTGCATAAGGGTCTGGCGCGCGCGTCCGGGTCTTCGAGTTGCATACGTTTCCGGGAAGCGAATTGTTTTTTCCTATACGGACATTTCCGAAATACAAGTTCTGTGGTAGACCTGTTGGTTACTAGCCTATAGCTTATTCCGTTACATCGCTTTAGCAACGGAGATTCGCAGCAGAATATTCCCACAACCCTCCCCTCCGCCCCCAGTCCCCACCCCACATTCCCCCCTCCACCACCCCCAACCCCCCCCCCCTCCACTACCCCCAACCCCGCACCCCACCCCGCACCCCGCACCCTCCACCCCGCACCCCGCACCCTCCACCCACTCCCAACCCCCCACTCTATGACTGATATAATTTATTCCATCATTCAAATATTCGTAGCTGCGGCTTTGCATGTTGGAGATTAGTATGCAGGTATAGTACACCATGTAATTCTCTTCTTGGAAGAAGTGTGGCTCTAGGAAGAGCCGGGGTATTTAAACTTGACGTTTCGACTAGTCTGCTCTAGTCATCACATACAATCCAAACAATTATTTATGGAGCTAACATCATGGTCTAACAAGTCATCCAACAAACTTCGCTCCGACTGAAGCTTCATACACACAAAGACAAGCAGGACTCTATTAAATTTAATTTCGTAGCAACTAAAAAACTACTAAAAAAACTATCCTAGACTGAATAGACCAGAAATAAACAAAAAAAAGGAATAAACACTCTAAAGTCTTAACGATGGCCGGTCATTGTATTTGTACAATCCCATGGAAGTGGACATTTTTATATTGCCAGTATGATGCTCAAGAAAGAAAAATGCAAGAAACTTGAAACTACATGATAAAAAGGGAATCCTAAATCGTTGTCACCGTGGTCAGGAAGTTCGTCGTGATATAGCAATAGTAAATTATTTTAGAATGATTCCACTCATGAGTCGAGGCAAACATGCCTTAAATAGACCTTGAATAGACCTACATAATATTTCTGACGGCAACCGGGGTATGAAATATTTTCATATTTTTATTCCTATATTTTTTTTAGGAACGAAAGTCTCCAGGTTGGATAAAGTCTAATGGCCTACTCAGCTCTTGCATAATTAAAAGGTGACCGGAAAGCAGTTTGTAATTGGTCAGTCTCCTGCAAGGCTGTAGTCACACGCCATTAACCCTCTA
>JAVCKS010001648.1:0-14336 GCA_032273685.1 Pteraster tesselatus | reverse complement strand
ATTTCGATATCTCCGATATTTCGATATCTCCGATATTACAATATCTCCAATATTTCGATATCTACGATATTTCGATATCTACGATATTACAATATCTCCAATATTTCGATATCTACGATATTTCGACATGTCCAATATTTCGATATCTCCGATATCTCGGTATCTCCGATATCTCGATATCTCCGATAGGCCTATATCCAATATCTCAATATAGCCAATACCTCGATATATCCGATATCTCGATATTTCGGTGTCTGGTCTGATATTTCCGATATCGTGTCCGATATCTCCGATATCGTGTCCGATATCTTAGATATCGTGTCCGATATCTGGTCCAAAATATCCAATATCTGGTCCGATATATCCGATAAATCTGGTCCGATATCTGGTCCGATATATCCGATATCTGGTCCGATATCGTGTCCGATATCTGGTCCGATATCGTGTCCGATATCTGGTCCGATATATCCGATATCTGGTCCGATATATCCGATAAATCTGGTCCGATATCTGGTCCGATATCTGATCCGATATCTGGTCCGATATCGTGTCCGATATCGTGTCCGATATCGTGTCCGATATCGTGTCCGATATCTGGTCCGATATATCCGATATCTGGTCCGATATATCCGATATCTGGTCCGATATATCCGATATCTGGTCCGATATCTGGTCCGATATCTGGTCCGATATCTGGTCCGATATTTCGTATGAGAATTATACATCGTGCCGTGATATATGATGTTGTGGCTTTGATGACAACGTGTTGATCCTATACACAAATTACCAGACATCGCTACGCTGGTAAACGATAACCAATGGTGTCCTTCAATAAATGTCACTCGTACGACATTGACCCTTGTTTATCACCAAGCTATAAAACAATGCGATGCACCTGTCGACATGTGGTGCTGGTTATTAGCTGTTAAGTTAGGCATATAATAGAACATCTGTGGCTGTCTACAAAGAGTTACCACTGAGAATTGTGAGACTACGCTTCAAGTGGAACAATTGCCGAAGGGGACGTCTACTCGTGCTTACCCCAGAAGCAACTACCAAAGATGGCGATTCTTGTGTATGGGTCCGTAACGATTGAAGCCAATCAGAATAATAAGCCACGCCGTTAATTAAATCTGTACCACTACCCAAGTCGTACAAGCTAGCATCAGAGTTACCTTCCAGCAAACGTTATTAACACGATCGCTGATACATGCAAGGCGGATGCTTGAGGGAACTGCATGACGTGTAGGTTCGCCCTGCAATGATTAAGGAAGACAGGTCGCCATCTTGATCCCGCACTAACCTTTGTAACCTCGCACGAATCGCCTTTCCGGCAAGACGTTTCCGCCTCTTTGTTGTTCTTTCTATGACAAGAGGAAGTCGAAAAACGTTTCCTTTTTCGTGTTTCCAAGTAAGAGGCACCGTATTTCCTTTTCGAAGAAACCCGGAACCATTAGTTCGTTCAATCCCAAGACAGGCCAGATAGTGTCAATACGGCATCGGTACTGTCCCAAGACGGGCCAGATATAGTGTCAGTTGTATCCCAAGATGGGCCAGCTAGCTAGTATTATTCCAAGGTGGGACAGATATTTGTGGAAGGTGGTGAAACGTTTCGTTTTGGTGACCACAATTTAATGAGTTTTGAAAGTAATGGATAAAACAGCTGGGTTAGAAACGGTGCTCTGGTGATATTGCTGGAATGTTGGAGTTTGTCGGGTTTGTATGATGTCAACAAAGTAGCAAATTAATCTCAAAATATTGTTAACTTAACAACTCTCAAAAATTTCACCTTGAAATCTCTCTAAATTAACCTGAAAATCTCTCCAAATTTAGACCTGACCTAAAATCTGTCCAAATATATCTGGAATTGCGGAAAACATAGCTGCTGAAGAGAAGCGCAGGTTGATTCAAAAGGTGTTATCTATGTTAGACGTATTCAGGGAGCCTAGATTAGCTCAACCATTCCAGCCGATTGGAACGGTGGTTCGATTCCACAGTCGAGACAACTGTGACTTGTCTGTAAATCTTTGACCCGATAATATGAAAGTGAAAATAAGGTTAAGTGTGTTTTAATTGTTATTTCGTGCTTGGAACTGAAGACCTTCAACTGTTGGCATGCCCTATGTCGTATCTGTCTCAGTAATATGTTTAACATATGGTGTTTTGAGGAGTGCCGCTGGGCCAGTCTAATCAGTTTAACTCATCTAGTAAAAAGATAGGACAGTTCGCAATAATTCCCCCAACTTAGTCTGTAGTCACGTGATGTTACACGGTATTACGTTGGGGACACGAGTCCAAGTCAATCCTACCGTTTACATATGGTTAGCCAATCCAATTAACAAGTTTGCGCACGCGAGTTAATTCAGCCACGCGACCCGACTAATGTTTATTGCATTCCGGCGTGTAGTCGTCACTGCGCATGCGGTGAGACCGCGCGCTGGTGTACGCATGATGGATGGCAAGGTCGTAACTAGGCTATCTCGGTTGTGTTGTTTATATGAATTACATTAAGTGAATAGCGGGGTAGGATTGCCAAGCTGTCGCAAGTCGGGGAGGGCTAGCTCTACATTGCGAGACATGTATATCTTTCGTGACGTGTGTGGAATGAC
Organism: Pteraster tesselatus; assembly: GCA_032273685.1. NCBI lineage: Eukaryota > Metazoa > Echinodermata > Asteroidea > Velatida > Pterasteridae > Pteraster > Pteraster tesselatus. Next base: position 11,727 of record JAVCKS010001648.1, on the reverse strand, counting down.
ATTTTGTACAGTATTGTAGTTTGTACCGTAGTACAACACGAACTTTTAAAGTCAACTAAAGGGGGATGGGCTTTCCTGTCTGAAGCATATACAAACCTGTATATATAGACGTTTCCCGAGGCGTTTTTCAGGGATTGTATCTGTGAAAGCAACTTAAGAAGTCATTTTGATTTCAATAAAATCTTACACACACATGAACAAGATAATCACTATATTCAACCAGCCCAATCATTACGTCCGTGAGTGAACAACCCGGTAAAGCTTATCTTAGATAACGATGCTACACTTGAATCAGACACGTGTCACTTATTTCGTGGTTTATTTTATCAATATTCTAATATCCGGGAGGATGATGTCATCTTTATTTCCTTACCAATAGTTTATAAAAGACCACAGTGTGATCATCACAGGTTGGTCAATAGCCGTGTTTGTGTTTATCATTTTGGACAACTCGCGTCCAGACTCGCTCCGAATGCTGTCTAAACATTGTAACCAATCGCCGTATTTTTTGTTTATCATTTTGGACGACTCGCGTCCAGACTTGCTCCGAATGCTGTCTAAGCAATGTTCTCTTATCGGTAGCTGACCAGAAACCCAGCGATTGGGGTTTAGCTGAGACCTTGGGGTTAAAACCCTTGTCTGTCTCCTTGACGAGGCGGAAGGTGCTGGCACGCGTCAACATGTAGTTAATGGGTGGTGGGTTTTAGCCGTGCGGGCCGTCCTCCTATCTCTCAGCCGGGACGTCCACGGATAAACATGGCCGTAGCAATATACAAAACTGTCATAATTAGCATCATTAATCGACGTTTCGATTAGTACACTGCCGACCGTCGTCATGACTGCAGATACTGGTGAAACTATAGGCAGAAGCTAGGAGCATTGAGTGGTTCTTATTAGAACCGTCTGTGTAGTCGACGTTTCGTTTTGTATTCAGCAGTAAATATTAAAGTCATGTATGCGTCTAACAACATGTTAGTCAGTCACCTTAGTCTTAACTCCAGATGTATGCTTCGCTCGTATGTTAGTCCCGATACTAGTCAGTTCAACTCGTGGTGTATACCACACGTATAGTACTATCGTGTTTGTTATTCATTAAGACATCTTGCCAATTATCACCACGCTCAATTCTATCAATTTCAGCCTGTTATTGTTAACTAAAGCCCAGACCACCTGCCAAGGGTACGCGTGTGGACCCTTGCGGCTATCCAGTGTGCCGTCAGCGATAAGGGGTGACGTCACACTGTTAGTTAACACATTCCTATAAGGTGTAATCAGTATTTAAATAGCCATCCCGTAAAATGCATTCGTGTTGCTTATAACAGCGTAAACCCATAGCTCTGCAACTATTTACACAGCGTGTGCCTATAGGCCTAGGCTTATGTCTGTATACAGGCCTATGTGGGTCTGTATGCCTATTTCTTGATCCACAGAATCTCAGTCCACCACATTAGTTTAGTCAGTGAACTTATTGATGTACATCGGCGTAGCATAATACTGTAGCGTATACCGGGCCGACTACAAGTACGGTAGCTTGGTGACGAGTACGAGTCCAAAACTCTGAGTACGAGTACAATCAAGGTCGAGTACTGGGGCGAGTACAAGTACCTAAGTCCGAGTACTGGGACAAGTTCCGAGTACTTAGTGTAAGTCTATAGTACAATACAATGTACTGATATGTACAAATTAAAACAAATACAATCTAAAAGTAAATAAATTCAAGTCTAAAGCAAGACAACACACAATACACATTTTTTCAAACAAGTGGTTAATACCGGTATACCGATCCTCTTTTATTAGTGTTAAAACTTTGTCAGTAGCATCATTTTATATAGACCTAAGCTGTAACACAATGGCAAAATATAAACTGCAAGAAACTGCTCTTGTGAACTACCGGTAGGCCCGGTGAAGTTAACTTTGCCAAAAATGTCATATGTATATACGGTTAATAATTATTTTCAATACTGATCTATATAGATCGATAGCGATGGATGGAGTTGATGTAAAGGGAAATACCGGTACTCGATTTGTACTCCCGAGTACTGGGGTCGAGTACCGAGTACCGGTACCAAACCATCGAGTACGGGCCAAATTCGAGTACAAAATATCAAGTACGGGCCGAGTCCAAAAATATTTCAAGTACTTATAGTAGACGAGTACGGGCCAAGTACTTGCATGTACTCGAGTTGTACTCGAGTACGAGTACGAGTACTCCAACACTGGTCATAGTCTACAAAAGGCTAAATTGGGTTTTAGCTAAACATTTTCCTTGAGACAGTGGGAAATAATTTGAATTGTTGAATTGTTAAATCGTTAAATTGTTGAGTTTGGTAGGTTTATCCTTAAATTATTATCCATCGACACCCAGCCACAAGTTTGACAAGAAACACTCGAACTATCCGTGTACGGGTTTGTTCGTGCTATATAAATAATTAACATCAAAGGCAAACGTAGGGAATTATCAATTTACAATTTTTTTCTCATGGTGAAACTGATCATGAAATCAGACAGTACATCTTTAAAATAAAATCATCGCACGTGCCTATATAGTATTAATAAATCAGTATACGCCACATTCCTGAACACACAAAAACCAGTTTGGTTCATCTGGCCGCTGGAGATACAGCATTAGCACACGCTGGTGATGTCCTAACTATAGGAGATAAGAAATGACGCCGTTTCGTTTTCGTTCCCCCTTCAATCATCCGTCACCGCCTTGTCCCCCGCTTTGGTACACTCTGCAATGATGGTTTACTACGTGGTAATGAACCATCAGCTGTTGGAAACGAAATCGACACAAATTACCAAGTGTATACCAAGAGATACTAGAGCCGTATAGCAAGCGGTCCATTTTTTTGTTATTTGTTTTAAGGAGCCTTTGTGTACTGTACTATTTCCTTCTCTGGAAGTAGGCCTATCATACCAATAATATCAGAATAATAGTAAACGCCAAATCGTCACTCAGTCAATAGTAAACATTTCAGCAAAAGGCTTCCCTGGACCCTACGCCTGAACTATTATCGGCCCTTGAGGTTCTATATCTTATTATATAGAGTAGCCTTCTTGTGAGACACGGTATCTGGCCATTCAGTGTCTACATCGCACAAAACCACAAGGGATTGTCCTCATCCGATAGTCTATATTCGATATCAGGTCTCGGGATTAGGCCTATGTTGTAAAGTAGGACTAATAATCCTACTATACGGGCCTACTTATGTTTCCTATTATTATGTAAACCCGCCAAAAGGGTTTCAAATGTTAAATTTGAATTATTCAATCAAATGAATCTTTTATCTTTAGCGCCTGGTTACTGTATCACGACTACCACCCGAATAATAGTACACGTAGCACCCTTAACACTTAGACAATATAATAGACCAAGTGTCTTTGTTTGAAAGGGACAGCGTTTCAGTAGTTCTCTTTGTACGAGGGACCCGGAAATTCACCCCAATAATGAGCATCCGTGTTACTAGTAAACACATCTCCCAGTGTCTACAGGAAACGTTCATAACAACACCAATGATTATAGTAATTAATAGACTAGTCCTGTTACTGCTGGGACGTTGTATTTAGACTATAGGCCTGGTGAACGTGGTTATTTGTCGTCGTAAACTAGTGAATATTGTTTGTTGTTTCATTATTGAACAATTGTTCGTTTTTTAAATTAGGTGTTCGGCCCTCCACGGCCGAACACATTGTTCTGTGTTCTCCCTCCCGTTTCTTCTCCACAAAGTTTCTCAAAAATCTAAACTCCCAAGCCGAAACTTGTACATAGGCATTAGTGTGTCATCGAGGACATCAAACAGTCACGGACGCGTCATGGGGCCGATTTCACGACACGCTAAGACGCGTCTTAGCTAAGATCGATCTTTGAGCTGGGACTCGTCCTAAGATCTAGGATGAGTCGTAAGTTAAGACGAGTTTCGTGAAATCGGCCCCTGCACCTTTATAGTGGCACGTCGTAATGAAAACGTTTGAAGCCATTCGCACTGCGACAACTGTGTTGCGTGCCATTCTATAAAATCAGATCATGTTGACGCAATGCCACGCAGTACCCACATGCACGTATATGATGTGTATAGTAGTAGTACATTGTAGTAGTGTATAGGTGGTTGTGTATTGTTTCGATTGAATCTCAAACGACGCCTGTCAAACAGCCAGTCAATTAGCCCCAAAAGTCTTGACAAATGTTTCAGTACAAGCAGTCACCATGCTAGAACAAGCCTGTAATTTAGGGAATTATTGTTGAGAGCGGGGTCCCACGAATCAAATGAATATAAATTTTGAAGCGAAAATATGGTTTTCGCCCAAAAATGGATACCATTGCTATAGAGTACCCGCACGCTTGTCTATGTAGGCACAGTGTGGCGTTTACTACTATGTATACCGTACATAGCCACGCCACGTATATCCAGAAAATTAGGGGGAGCCACTACGGTACATAATCAACTCTACGGTGCAAATAAAGGTGCTTTTATGAAGGTGCTTTTATATAGGTGCTATAATGTACATCAAACATTTGAGGTCATGTTAATAAAATGAAGTTATCAAGTGTCACGTGACAACACCTTAAGGGTACAGTTTTACAATACATGTATCTATATCTACAGAAATAAATGTGCGATCGAACTGCATGCAATCTTGCATGGGTTTTTTTCTTCTCCTTTCCTTCTTTTTACTGAAATCAAGGCTTTTCGATGAGAACTAAAACTCTTACCGATTTGAAACTTGGTATATACTTATACTGTATCTTAGTAATAGACGACACCACCGCAAGTTTTTCGTGATGATGACGTCAACGAAAGACGTAATTGTATCGCATAAACATTAAGTTATTTAAAAGATTATTCAGGCAATCACAAATCGTACACCTCATAGTTACGCTATAATGAAGACCATTGTTGTAAGCCAGCCATCTTGAGCCTAATTACGGGCAATTGTAGAAAATCCACTACGGTGTAGAAAAATGTATTTATTTATTTGGGCGGGACATATGGCCACACCAGACACGCACGTATATATGTCTATGTGGACTGTGTGTGGTGTACAAAATGGGTCATTCTGGGGGAACGCTTTGCGCCACCCACACAATACGTGCACGCGTGTGTCTGTGTGTGCGTGACTTACTCGTATACGGCGCGTGCACGGTCGCAATTCAATCTGTTCTGATTTTGATATTCGGTATCAGCATACGTTTAACAGAAGTTCAGATACAAACTCAGAAGTTCAAATTTCAAGTCATGTTATTAACTACGGTACGGTATAAAATGTGGCGCATCTTGAATGCGCACTTTTTACAAGATCTATATCTACAAAACTAAATATTCAGCCAAGCTGAAATTTATTCAAGTATTCGAGACGGGATGTGGTACATCAACAACTTGGGATCATGTTATAACGAAGTCATCAAGTATCACGTGACTTCACCTTAAAGGTGCAGTGCGATGATGAAGTCATTTATATCGGACCATATATTTTGACAACAACCAACAACCAACCACCACCACAACCACCAGCAACAGTTACAACAAGAATCACATCAACATAAACAACAACTGAAACGACCTCAACCGAACACCGTATTTTTGTTGACAAACACAAATTTCAATGTCTAGTTTTTTGCTGCTGTTGGTGCGGCTGCTGTTGTTGTTGCTGATGTTTATTGTATCGTATTGTTGTTACGATTGTCACCTCTCGATAGCAGTTGGCCGCGTGACTGCTGTAGCCGTGGGGTTGTTCCCTACCAAGTGAACCGATGCTAACCGCCGTGCCATTAGGCAGAGATGCGTGGCCTTCATCGATGGGTGTTTCAGGACGATAGCAGCACGCACCCCTCGGGCTGGGGTTCGACTTACCTCAATACACGAGTTTCTCATTGTTAACATTGTCCATTATATACGGACCGACCACTTTCGAGTTTTATCGGTTCGAAGGTGAAAGACATCTTCGTGCCATCAGCGGTCTGGGCCCGGGGAACCGAGGTCTGGTATCATTAGGCTAACTCATAATGACGAGGTTTGCTATACTGATATTATTCAGTGTCTGTACGATTTTCACACGTGTGCGGTTAAACAATCCTGCAAGCAGATATCTGACTGATACCTCCCGCTGGTTGGCGCGTGGCCGATCGCCCGTCCACTATAGCCCGCGACGCCACGGGCCGGTCGTCCCGTCACTCACCCCAACCCCGCCCTACCGTCAAGTCCTGATTTTAACCAATCACAACACGTGCAGGTACAAATCGAAATCGTGATTTTTGGGAATAGTAAGGTTTTTGATTTTTGTTTTTGTTTCGGGGGGTGGGGGTGGAGTAGGGGTGGGGGTTGGGGGGGGGGTGGTGTGGATGGAGTAGGTGTGGGGGGGTTTAGGGTGACAGCACACCGGAACGATTGAAAAATATATGTTTAGTATTTTGTAATTTTATCAATTTGTTAACATTAAAAATATTATTTTCGGTATTGTATTTCACGAGAAAACGACGGGTTACTGATTTATTTACATAAACTTGGAAATATAATTTGTGGCAATATATAATAAATATGCTTAAGTCGGAAAGTGTATAATAAAGGGAAATAACAATTGAATTCGTCTTCCAAAAAGGGATAGGAGAGGACAGGAAACCGTCCTTTTTATTGTATAATTGGCCAAACCTATCCAAAGCATGGCCGGGGTATACAATAAACAATCACTATAGCCGTTTCCAAATACATGTACAACCAGACAACTGTATAATACTAGATACATGCACATGTATGATGTAGCTATACTGGTGGTAGTCGAATAGACGTGAAACAGATTGCGGATCTATACGGTACTAACACAATAACGGGTTAAAACTGTTTAATGTACAAAGTTACAAGGAACAACAACAGTGGTTTACAACAATCACAACGACAAGAAACAGCCGTTAGATATAGTTTGTATAAAACCTCTTTCTCTATACAAACAACAATTCCAAAATAACTGATAAACACCTTGCTAAGTTACGACGACCGTACCTACAATCCGGCTCGCGAATTTGGTTTTAACACTTATGCCCAAATAGGAGTGGGGTAGGGGAGAGGGATACACAATTGGTGTATGGTATACAACCCGTAGCAACCCGAAGCGAAGCAACCCGTGGAACAACCCGTGAAACAACGCGGTACACCTCGTTGCTACACGGATGGGCGTGTGTACTCCGGTCGAGTCCTGAGTACCAATAAATTGTGTTTTCCGTCCCTATTCCTGACCTGGTTGTGTTTTCGATCCATATTCCTGACCTGGTTGTGTTTTCGGCCCCTCTTCCCGATCTTGCTGTGTTTTCGATCTCTATTCCTGACCTGGTTGGGTTTTCCGTCCCTATTCCTGACCTGGTTGGGTTTTCAGTCCCTATTCCTGACCTGGTTGTGTTTTCGATCCATATTCCTGACCTGGTTGTGTTTTCGGCCCCTCTTCCTGACCTTGCTGTGTTTTCGATTCCTATTCCTGACCTGGCTGGGTTTTCCGTCCCTATTCCTGACTCGGTTTGGTTTTCCGTCCCTATTCCTGACTCGGTTGGGTTTTCAGTCCCTATTCCTGACTCGGTTGGGTTTTCAGTCCCTATTCCTGACCCGGTTGGGTTTTCCGTCCTTATTCCTGACCCGGTTGGGTTTTCAGTCCCTATTCCTGACCCGGTTGGGTTTTCCGTCCCTATTTCTGACCCGGTTGGGTTTTCAGTCCCTATTCCTGACCCGGTTGGGTTTTCCGTCCCTATTCCTGACCCAGTTGGGTTTTTAGTCCCTAGTCCTGACCCGGTTGGGTTTTCAGTCCCTAGTCCTGGCCTGGTTGGGTTTTCCCCAGTCTCCGTTGGAGTCTTTCTCCCATTAGTTGAATATCGAGTTGACAGGGGTAACCTGTCGTAACTTGCTAATTGCGTCCCATCGACTCATCATCACTCATCTACTACCATTGGTTAGGGCCCTCTGGGATTGTTCATGGCAGATGTTATACAGATTTAAGATTTTAAGGTCTTGTAATATTCGGACAATGATGATTATTTATGTCACACAGAGAGATTTATATAGGGCCTCATAGTAAACCACGTGAACAATCTAATTACTGAACAGATTATATTTAGGCTATAATGTTTTATTGGACACTGATGACTGTCAGTGGCATATCCAGGAATTGATCAACAGGGGGCCAAATGTACCTGGGCTGCCGAAAGTAACCCCGTTAGAGGGGTCTGGGGCATGCTCCAATATAAAATGTTTGAAGTATTTAAGCCGTTTCCTTGCAATCTGAGGCCACTATCTTACCCCTAAACTCAACCTTACACGAAGTGAACATGCACCAAACAACTTAGTAAGTTTCCAAGGCCTAACTGTAGTTATGGCGTACGCTGGCTTCACCCTATGCTGGATACGCCACTGACTATAGAAATTCTCAGAGAGCTTAGAATGATTATATAATAGCTGTATCATAGTGTAACAGAAACCGATTCGTTTTATAACTGAAAATTATTCTTCTGTGCATTTTTCAGAGCAATGAGGTACAAATTATTCACTCTGTATTAAAAAAAAACCCTACCAAAACCGCTGTTAGCGTAGTATTTGTTTACCTGGCTTACTGTTAGGTTCTAATGGTAAAACCTTACTTCTCTATACATGTACGTACATGCCCATAGCCAGCTGTACAATGTAATCATAGTCTTACTGGTAGACGTCATGTACACACGCTCGTGCTGGGTCAGCAAGATTGGGTCTTCGCGTGGCTGAGAGGTTATAGGCGTGGCTACGTGTCTTGGCTCGTCACTGCCGTCGTTAGCGTTATTTGACCTCGCAGCAGCAGCAGCGGCACGCGCAATCCACGGTCTGATACAAACCACAGACCGCCGCCAATAGCGCAACCAACACAATAATAATGTATAGGATGTTTAGAACTATGCGTTGCCACACATGCGCAGTGTGATTAATAACCAAAACAAACCACATACGCGTGCCAGTGACGTAGGGGAGTAGCCTGCCAATCAAGAGGTCGTGATGCGGCGCGCGAGTACTGTAGCTATTATAGTCAACAAGTGGGCCCCCTCGCTAGCGTCTGTCTCTCCCCATAAAACCAGCCCTTCGGGTCGGTTTGATAGTCAACTCGCGGGCCAGCCGAACAGTCAACTTCAGATGCACAGTCACCGCCGTACTTGATATATTCTTACATAAGTTAGGAGGAATTGCGCCAGGATTGAAGCAAACGTCATTTAGTTCTTTAAGCAAGAGGTGTTTCCATGTTTGCAGTATCCAGGCCAAAGCCTGCCCAAATAAACATGAAATGATCCTCCAAATCAATATCTGTGTTTAACTTGATACTATAGCGGATTTGTTCCACCAGTTGTGACACTAGGCCCGTGCATGGTTAATTCCAACTAGCTCACGTTCCCTCTCGTCTTGGGAGGTGAAACTATAAGAAACGTGTCCTCTCCATGTGTATGCTTCGGGCTGGCAACACCACACAATCTAGTTCATCAAACATCGAACTCCCGGGAGAGCCGCTACCCGTCGCACTGCCGGCCACAAGTCGTGCACTACCCGCCTGTGATCGTCAAATTATTTGCGAACATGCAGTTTGGTTTATTTGGACAAACATTTGTGGATGCCACATGCACAGCGGCTTTCATCAAAGAGTTTTAACGAACAGTGGTTAGGTCTAAACACCGGTCGGCCAAGCGAGTAGACTGTATACCAAGTCTCGGCGGGGAGTGGAAGCGTGTGTAAGGTAAGAATTTGTGCTGTCTTTTGTGAAATACATTTTGCACAGTTACACATTTTACATAATTGATTCTCAGTTACTTTTCAGGTTGTATTTCTATTTATTTATTACACTACGTTTCCCGTGTTGTAATCGGTATAGCTCCTGTATTAAATCGGTGCCTTTAAAAAAAAGTTAATTTTAGTTGTCGCCTCATAATCTGCTTTCGTCCAGCCAGTTTCTCCTACTACGTCTTTCTCAATTAAAAACTAAGCTATGTTACACTCACGTGTAAATCCGGCCCATCACACTACGTTAGTGTGATATAGTATCCGTACCTCTGCTGTTATATTGCCTAGGGCTTTTATCATGGTACCGCAGCTCTCAGTGGTAGATTGAAGAAGGATTCCCCCAGTTCCCGCCAGTTTTAACACCGCGTCTTAACGGGGGAAACAGCGCGCCGCGTTAACGTGGTTAAATAGATTACATTTGGAAAGTTTGCAGGTTTGAAAATGCAACGCTATAAGGCAATTGGTCGAGTCGCTGTTGTACTTTACATTAGTATAACAGGTGTGACGTCTGCGAAAACAGACAATACACACTCGTGTAAAACTGTGCTTTTGGTTTCAACATTTCTCGCAGGCCTAATTCGTGAGTTCTAAGAATAAATCATCAATATGCGCGATTAGAAATGATGAATGAGCGCGAACAGCGAATGATAAAATCCTAAAACTGACTATAACCGTGCCGTGTGTACGGTACCAACGACGACTTATGTTAACAGTGATAATTTCTAACATGTGAATGATTATACCAATATTACCGACAGTTCGATTGTAAGAATGCTAATGTTCTGCTAGTAACTAGCGAGTATCCAGTTGTTTTGTTGAATATTTCACCGAAATAAACATCGAAACACAGTCAGAATGTATTCGCAATTTGAACCTTTTGAAGTTAAATTTGCATTTGAAACCTTTTGAACTGCTTGACGAATCTTTACCGATCAATAATTTAGTCTGTGGTACGGTATATATAGCATTTCTTATTATTTGTTTCCAAATCCGATCGTGTTTCTCGTTCTGCTATATAAGTATAACAATAAGTTACGGAATTAACAGATAAGAGACGGTTAATATGACTGAATCTGTTGAAATTTGAAATGATTTTCTCATTGGCCTATACTCTATACACCGCGATGGCACCGGTATATCCGTGTGTAGTGGTCCCTCAAGCCGGAAACACCTCTGCTACGGATATCCTGCAGGAGCACGGCCCCCTAACTAGCTAGGCCAAAGGTCAAAGGCCACTCAGATTATCATAGCTAATGATGTATAGACTAAATTAATACCCAGCGACCAACCGAGTCTCTGGCATCAAGGCGTCTTATGTTATGTCAGAGTTTCTCAAATAACTTTCATATTTTCCCAGAACATTTTACCGTACATCTTTTCAATTTCCATGTACACTAAACCATAGCTATATCAACAGAAATATTGTCCAAATACAGTCCAAATTGTTGATAAAAACCGCGAAAATGTCAATATTGTATCCTCGAATCCACAGAAAATAGCCAACAGACTAATTAAAATACAATGCTCTGTATAATAAACTCCGGGGGCGTCCTAACAATTCACTTTGTGACAGGCACGTGACCGCATGACGTCGATGGCTCCGCCATTAATTTGAATAAATAAATAAACATTCCATTTGGTTCCATTATTCTATAAATAAACGTGTGTCTATTTCCAATAGAATTGTTCAGCAACTGTTTGCAACATGTGTTAGCCACAGATTCGGCGCTAACCAGCCGTGAAATGCAAACTTTCGAAACTTTCCCCCGCGGCCATTTGTAGTTTTAAAGGGACCCGTACGAATACTTTTATACGTTTAAAGGCACACGGTTAAACTGAAATATTAAATCAAGATAATGGCTACCGCTGCCGATTATGTTACTAGCCACACATATCTTATATATAGCTAGTTACGATTAGCTTTGTATTATTTTAACACGGTAGGTTATAGAGGGGA
>JAVCKS010001627.1:0-19965 GCA_032273685.1 Pteraster tesselatus | reverse complement strand
TTCCTTTCTACAGGTCTGGAGTCCAGGGGTTTCCTGTTTGGTCCCATGGTGGAAGTAACTAGGACCCAACCTATTGTGATCCTCTAAACAATTCCTTTCTACAGGTCTGGAGTCCAGGGGTTTCCTGTTTGGTCCCATGGTGGAAGTAACTAGGACCCAACCTATTGTGATCCTCTAAACAATTCCTTTCTACAGGTCTGGAGTCCAGGGGTTTCCTGTTTGGTCCTATGATGGCAGTCCAGTTGGGTTGTGCCTTTGTTCCCTTCAGAAAGAAGGGAAAACTACCAGGGGAATGTGTTCAAGTGACCTACACACTAGAATATGGTGATGTATGTCCACCCTTTCCTTTGTTTTATTTAATGTGTAGAAGGTTCGTCCGTACATTACGGCAGCCAAGTTTTGATAGTGCTGACTCATTGTACACCAAGAAATGTACCACCTAATACTCTTTATTGTCGGGGTATCTGCAGTTTGAATTAGTATAAATAAATATTAACATTTGAAATGTTAAGATAATGTTATTAAGAGTCAGATTAATAGGTGGAACATTTACCAACATAACTCTAGTTTGTATGATGGTATATAGTCGCTTGGGTGACAAAACCTTGTATCTCATTGGAACTACACACCTTCGTAACCTCAGTGATGATTTAATGCAAAGTTGAATGTAATTACAGGAAGCTGCTTTGTGAATGCAGAGGAGGCTGCAACTAATGTTAAAATGTTAAAAAGGCAAAGTTGTTCATGTTAAAAAGGCAGAGTTGTTCATTTGTCCCTCGTGAACATTTAACTTTTTTTGAGTTGCAAGGGTTTGTCACCTGTCCGACTATATATATGGGTGGGGGGAGGTTTGTGGTGGGGGTTTTGGTGGTGAGGGGTTTGGTGGTGAGGGGGGTTTGGCGGTGAGGGGTTTGGTGGTTGGGGGGGTTCGTCTGTGAGGGGGTTTGGCGGTGAGAGGTTTGGCGGTGAGGGGTTTGGTGGTTGAGGGTTTGGCGGTGGGGGGTTTGGCGGTGGGGGGTTTGGCGGTGAGGAGTTTGGTGGTGAGGGGTTTGGTGGTGACAGGGTTATACAGACACTCCCCAAAATCTCCTGGCTACGGCCCTGCATCTCCTTCACTAGGTTTCTTCTGGCTTACGAGCTGCATTGGAAGGAACCTTGCTCCTGTCACCAGAAATCTACAAACACTAATCAAGAAACTGTGTATTTTGGGTAGGACACCATTGAGGCCCAGGTTGGTTCCATCAGGCGAGGTCAGAAGGTCCTTATCCTAGATGATTTAATTGCAACCGGAGGTAAGATTTCCCGTTTTAGTCTAACTCCTGTATTAAATTATTGCCTGGGTTGGGGCTGGGGCTGGGGCTGGGGCTGGGGTTGGAGTTGGGGTACTTCTGGTTATGCCATATGAGCTGTCACTTGATATCAAAGTGTCCTGTGACCAAGAAACACACAATTTACACACAACCTGACATGGACAATTTGAACATTTCTTTAGGGCTTTGTTAACATTTTGCAAATGGAATGCGGTGGTAGTGGTTCGTAAATTCCCTACATTGGTACGGCTTCTGCAGTCAACCCGGAAGGTCGGGTCTGTTTGACCCCGGCGACCTTTGGAATGTTGAGGAAGCTAGGGCCAGAATGGCTTGCCCGAATATGAGACCATTGCTTATAGTTTGAGTACTGTAATATTGAGTATTGAGTAATATTGAGTTTGAGTACTGTAATATTAAGTATTGAGTAATATTGAGTATTGAGTAATATTGAGTTTGAGTACTGTGATATTAAGTATTGAGTAGTATTGAGTATTGAGTAATGTTTAGTTTGAGTACTGTAATATTGAGTATTGAGTAATATTGAGTTTGAGTACTGCTCTTCCTACAGGAACTATGAGTGCAGCTTCCCAGCTGGTTGAGAAGATGGAGGGAAGTATCGTGGAATGTCTCGTTCTTATTGAGTTAGCCGAACTCGGAGGCTCGGCTAAACTCAACCATCCATTCCATAGCATAGTACAGTACTAGTCTATATATTAGTCATTCTAAGTTATACTGATCGCGTTATCACTGACTGCAATGTCACACGTCTATTATCACTGAGGGGATGGAGCTGTACTCTCCTCGACCTGGGACCTATAGTATGTCCGCATTTTTGGGATTTCCTCCCACCTGCTGGACTACTTCTATATCAATCCCCCTCTCTTGAATGACATGATACAGACCCATGTGGTAGGCCATAACAGCATCAACTAGACCCTTGTGGTAGGTTACAACCACTTTCGAAGGATACAATACAGATCCTTGGGGTGAGCTACAACTGTGTTGTAACTCCCCCTTTTGTTTTTTTTGTTTTTTGTTTTTTTTAATACTCTTTAATATTGTACTGGTGTTGTAGTTTGACCTCGGGTCACAAGGATTGCCATTTTTAATAAAATTAAAATCAAATTCATTCACTTGAAAGATACTATACAGACCCTAGTGGTAGGCTACAACTGTGTTAATCACGTTCTGTTGAAGGATGAGATATACACACCCTGGTGGTAGCTATAACTATCAACTACCTCTCAAAGAATAGGAATCGATGAATAATATTGTTAGTGTTATGAATAAATCCAAACTGAGAAGGCTGTGCCACCCCTGTGGGACTAAGAGGCTGACATGTTGTTCATACTTGCCCAATATCACTCCCATTTCACCTTGGGATCCAATCATATATGTTGACTTATTGCTGCCCGCCATTCATTCATTTTGGCAGGAAAATGACTATCCGCGAAGCAATGTCCCCCCCCCCAAAAAAGCAAGTTTGATACCAGCGTGTAGCTACTACCAATAGTTATTGTGGGAGGAGCTGCGTGCCATTTCCCCCCCCCCCTCCCATCCTCTCCCCTCCAATCCTCTCCTCTCCAAACCTTTCCTCTCCAATCCCCTCCCCTCCAATCCCCTCCCCTCCAATCCCCTCCCATACTTGCCTCTTGCCTGCCCCTCCCATCCCCTCCCATCCCCTCCCCTCCCCTCCCATCCCCTCCCATCCCCTCCCCCAACCATCCTCTCCCCTCCCATCCCCTCCCCCAACCATGGATCCTGACTACCAACATACCAACTGGGTGAGTTTGGTCCCTATCTGACCTCAGTTCCTCGTAGCATCTTACTACCCACCTACCTCTACACACACAAAACTCCCTGCCCCAAAGGTACGGTAGACTATCACCCACTTCTCCCCGCCCGGAGGACATGAATAAATAAAAAACTACAATCTTATTAAATATTTACATGTCATTCACTATAACTTCATTAACATTTCATGGATGCAGTAGACATTACAAATCAGATGAAGGTAGAGCCTCTATTAAACAATATTATAATGCATGTAATAGTACAGGATTCCGTCAGGGAAACACGGAACATGTGAAGAGGTACATCGAAACACCGCCATTAAAATAAAACCTTCGAACTCTGCCACTGACATCGCGTCACAAGACCGCTATTAACCATGTTAATGGCATTGATCGCGTTTTGCGATGAATCTGTTCATGTCGTTACGGGGGGAATTAATCATTCTGAAATATTAAAAAGCCACTTTAATATATGACCGGTTCCAAAGATTAACTCAAAGAAATACGCGGCGCACAGTATACGGGCAGCGGCTGAGCAAAGGTTGTCTCAATAATTCATTTTCACCATTGGTAAAATTATATTTCTGAGGACAGGTGGCAATGACGTCCGTTTGGTTAGTTCTGAAACACTCAAATCATACCGGAAGTTGGATAAAGTAGATATTACAATAAATTATAACTATTATTCATAAAACCTATTTATACAAAATATTAACTAAATAATAATACTGCATTTAAAATGTTCAGAAGATGTGCAAAAAACACATTTGAGCCCAAAATTGTCAACCTGTTGAAACCCCTATGCTGGTTGCCGATAGCTACAACAAGACAGGTCAATACAGAGTACCAGCTAGGAGCGCTTGGAGTTTACAATAGTTCAAAGTTCGGAATGTTGAAGCTAGATTTAAATGACGATGATAACAGTGCTTCTTTAAAGAAGGGCGCCCTCGTTCGGTTACGCATGCACCTTGGAGTCTTCAACTCTTACACAATGACTGCAAAATCCACTTTATATAAAACGTATGTTTTGGCAAGATACAACTCGTGAAACTAAGGACGTTTCTGGAAGAACATTGTTGGCAATGGCGACAGGATATTCAATACATTATTTACCTCAGCCTAAAGAACCGAAAATCCGCCACGCTGATCGCTCTATAGGAAATTGTATTCTCCACTGCATGCTTGTTGACACAGAACCAGAGGGCAAAATGCTATTAAAATCAGCACCGCCGAAGTAGCGGCTAAAAATGTAAACTAATACACCGCATTGAGGAAAAGACCCGGCCCTGAACAGAAGACGAGAGGGAAACAGAGAGAGAGCTTTTAGCTAGCCGCAGAGCTACTGTACTGCTGCTGGATGGAGTAGGCTGTAAATTAAACAAAATGTGTAAATACGGAGAGTAGAATGGCAATTGGAAAGGGGGGGATAATAACGATGTGATATTCGGTACGGGTTTGGGATTTACTGGACAACAGAGGCTAAGATTAAAGATTAGAGTAACAGTTTCACACAACTACATGTACTACGAACACAATGGTACACCTCAAGTCTCTTACTGCTGTAGGAATTGTATTACAAGTCGTATTTTGAATTTTGTAGGCTGAATTGATAAAACCTTTTCGGTATCAATTTACATGTTGGAATAGTTAGTATATTATAGACCGACCAATGAGTTTATACAATGAACTGCACGTAGCCCAACATCCCTGTATGTATATCGTTGTACATGTACATGGTTTGACTTGTTCACAGCGTGACATTTTGTACTAAATGAGCCGCGACTGTTCACCCACACGGCTCAAATAATGATATTATGTAGGAAACCAATACATCAAATTAAAAACATTTACAATAAGGAATGTTGGAATGGGACATGAATATACATTTTTAAGTAAATTCATTCGCTTTTATTAGAAAAGATCAAGTAAAAACTGTAAACAACAATTTGTCGGTCTCATAATAAAAAATGTCCTAGTGCGTTTCCAGGATCGCTCTATACTCTAGCTAAGATTGAGTTAGTGTTATCAAAACTCCAAGCTTTACCTACGCAAAGAAACAAAAGACCTAATCATTCCCAAAGTCCCGATTACAGTTCAAATTTTACTCAGGATAACATGATCATCTAGTAAAGACTACTTGATACTATAGCCACTTCAGAAAGAGCAAAGTCCAAAGATAATAGTTTAGTTTCCCCTCTCGTCGCCCCTAGTTACATAAAGAAGCACCAGTAACTGTCATTAATATATAAAAAATGAGCTACAAAACGTTATCAAAACCAACGGTGTAAGGATTTTGACAGTTTACCGAAAATCGTCTGGTGCTTCAGACTGACTTCAAACTATTTGTAATTGTTGAGTTGATAATTCCATGTAGGTTTGTCCTTACGTGCAGCTTTAAAATGACATGCGACTAGAGCGTGTACATATACATGTACATGTACATTATTATATATACTGCAGTAATAACTATGGTAGAGTTCTAGAGTTGTTAGTAAGGTTACCACAGCAAAATGTTAAGGAAGAAAAATGCGAGTGTAGATATATTCGTATTTGTTATATTTCTTATAAAACAACAAAGGACTCTTTACCTAAACCAAACATATACAGATGAACAATTGAATACATGAGAAAGCAAGTGACCAAATAATGACGTGAACCTACAGGTTGGATGAAGTTACAGCAGAATTGAAGGGGAAACGCCAGCATCTAAATGATGTTCACCTTCTTTTATTACCGAGAACAGGTGGATTATAGATTTAAATTATTTCCTGTCTTACTAAACACGGGGTTACTGTAAATTCACTAGAGATGTTCCCTCTGGTATAGTGGGCTTCAGCCGTACCAAACGGGCCATCCAGCCTTAAATACGGCCTTGACGTTGCAAGGAGACCAATTTTTATTTAATGACCCTCATGGGCACTCATAAACTCCAAGGTAGTCCCATATGGGCAGCAGCGCTCCTTTCAACCCCCGCCAGAAACCCAGTCGGTACTCAGGGCCACGAGGTGCATGCGGCCTGTCAAAAGACCAAGCTAACAGTAGGCGGAGGGGGGAGCTGGTTGATTGGTTTAGCGATGACCTCTGGGGTCACAGGCAAGGGAACAATAAGCAACGATAGAAAGCAGCCTAGCCATTGGAGGGGGAGTGGGACAGGATAGAGGGTATGATGGCACTCTGGGAGCTGAAAGAGGGCATGAGACGGAAGGGGGCATACGACGAAATAGGACTAAAGGTTTATGTGAAAATCCAGGGTGAAAATGGATTTAAGACATACTTGATACTAATGTGTACATGTACACGGTCAGAATTGATAACACTATGATAAACCAACCGAGGGCTACAGTGGAACATTAGGTAGTACATGTACATGTATTGCGTGGTATGCATTCTGTGTATACATGTACAGTTATGTGTAGACGATTATTGATGATTACCTTGTAATCCTGAACTAGGCATGAGGAAGAACATTACAAGGAAGTGTTTTCACATCTCACAAGATGGTATGACACCTTCTCCGACTGCATCCTGCATAGGAATTGTGTTTAATGCTCTAACATACTAGTATTAATGTCTGTATGTGTGCGAACCAAACTAATTCAACTTTCACGTAATTGCATCTTCATAATCTCACAATAAAGAACGTCTGGTGTTAATTGAGTTAGGATACTTCTGGAGTCCTGGTTATTATTAGCAGTTTAGCACCGGCCTTGACTGGTCATAAAGACGATACCAGGTAAACAGGTGGCTATTTATCTTTTCCTAGAAACCTAGTGAAAACCCTATGGAAGTTCTATCAGCAGATAACAACTTCAGTGTATTAAACTGCAGTTTCAACAGGCACGGTTTCTGCTGGAAGAAAATAGATTAACAAATAAGAAATGCCAACAGTCGAGTGGGACAATAAGACTTCCTTATTCTCAGACATCTCAAGATCTCAAGAAAATAAGCAAACAACAAGCCACTTGTTGGGGGTCAAAAACACAGCCAATACAATTTTATTTGTCACAATGTCAGCAAAACATTTAGTTACATTTAAAGCTGATTTACATAAAGTTACATAAAATGGCCATAGTTTGTTTAAATCGTGTATCAAGGTTGGTGATGACAGGCGACACCAAGTTGTAAAGTTCTCTAACAATTGAAACCATTTAGAACCAACGTTATGCGTGAAATATTTAACATCAAAATGGTGGATCTCCATACATGTACAAACAGTGCAACAAACCTTGTTTTCTGGTGGAAAGACTGATAAGAAATTGTCAAAGGATTTGCTTTATATCTAAAGGTGTACTAACAGAAAGCTGATAGTTACCTTATTGAACTAATTACAATGGCTACTGGGTTGTTTTATGATAAATTTGTTTAAATGTCTGACAGGTCATCCCACTAAGGTAGGACATCAACAACTGAATCAAATATCACCTAGTATGGTATCAGTAATGTGTCACAAATAATAAACAAAATGACCTTTGAATAACCATGTTTGACCTTCGGCCTCCCAACTAGGTTCCCATTCATCCCGGATGTGTACAATAAGTATTTATCAAACAGGAACAATCCTTTAATATTGACATGCACACCGTTTGATTAATTCAAAAGTCCAAGCATGGTTTTCAAGTTGGTTATTGGCAGAGGATAATGAAATTAAAACAAAAATACAAACTAGACAATGAATTAAAATAAGATGTGTAAAAATACTAGTATACACTAGTATGGACCAACCTGCATAGCTGCCAACATTTCAGTAAATTGACAAATTCGCTAATTCCATTGTGTTCCAATGTAAATATTTGCATTACCTGTATAGTGTTTTTACTAGGGGTACCAGTATGTTAAATGTACACATGCATGTTTGTGTACACGTAGGCCTACATGTACTCCATATTCCAGAATAACATACTGAGCAAACAATCCTACACGTAGAATACTCATTACTGGTGCATATTTATATGACCCATGTCATCACAAGGTGTGAACCTCTACAGGAGTAATGGGGGGTAGACCTGTCTAAATTGTCTCAAAATGGACTGGTCTGTCAATAATTTACTTTTACAGCTTTTTGTCAGTCACTAAAAAAGAAATTCAAAAACTACACCAATCTAGTCGTACATGTGTACATATCACTCAGTTTGGTGTTGCTTTGGATCTTTCCCCCATTTTTACCTAGTCATTTTACCAGTTATTTTGTTGAATTTCCTTGAATAATTGTCTAGAATAATTACAGAAAGTGAACATGATTACAATTGAATCTTTCTTGTCGCAAACATTCACAACAACATGTATATTACTGCTTTACCCGATCATTTGATATCCAGTAATACTCAGTGTGCAATCAATTACATTTACAGGTGTTTTTGTTATCACATGACCCTTGAGCTTTTAAACAAACACAATATCTTCTCAAGCTTTCATCCAACATATCTCCACAAACATCACATGGTATTACACACATTAAAGGGGCACTACAGGCGTGACAATGGTGCTCCTTTAAAGCCTGTTCTTGTTTTCTTTCTCTACTTCGCAATAATTTAGAAATCTAATTTGATATGATTCATTTATTTATTTGATTTACTTTGTTTTAGCTTGCTAACAATATACTCTCATCTATGTGCTTGTATTAGTTTTATACACGTAATTTACAAAGCTAGACAAGAATGCATTTTGTTATGTACAGTACATGTACTATTATACACATGAGCAGCACTGCACATTGAGTAGTTTACAAAGGGAGTTTGTTTTCATAATTTACACAAGACATCATATCAATCACACAACTCCTTGTTACAGCATATTATACAGTTTTATAGTACACATTTACCAGTAAAGATGTCATTACGTTCTTAAATAAAGCTAGCATTAGCATCGATAGGAACCGCTACAAGATGATGCACACGTTCCATGTACATGTAGGTGTCAAGCATAAAATGTTAATGCAGCATGCATAACCCATCAGAGTCAACTTACATTAAGTACATTAGTATAGAGCTTACATGGAGAGCTAGTTTTCAACACAAATTATGCTTTGGAAGAGAGATTTTTTTTTCTGTTTTAACCTTTTAAATAACTTTAAGAAGATAGCAAGCTATAAAGTCTATTCAGAGTAGAATTCTACACATTTTAATGTAGTTTAATGTTAAACAACGGGTGTCTGTGTGTGGATTTCTGTATTTATCACATTTTAGAACCAAATTCTTCATTTTCGGCAGTCACAATTTGTGCAACTACATAATTATGTACATGTTCAGGGTTTCCAACTGCCATTAAAATCTGTTAGTCTTAACGTTTAATTTTCATTATAATTTCTTCACAAGACTACAGCCCACAACATGATTACACCTGCAAGATGACACCATCTTAAAGTGATTGCTATTAATGTGGATCACAATACTCCTAAAAAAGGCCACAGATATTGAAATTTACTTACTAAAAACAGAAACAATACAAATATAATGGTTACTAAATAAAAAAACCAAATTCTTTAACATCTGTGAAAGATTACAAACAGCAGACACATTTTAACAATCCTTTTTACCAAACTTTCATTAAAACTATTTTTAAGGTGTGTTACTTATCAGGCACACTGCTAATTTGCATAACATTCAAATACAACCACAACTTGGGTCCAAATCCTTGGAAAAGGGTAGTTACATAGTTTTGCCAAAACAGGGCCGAGGCCTATAACAGTACACATTTAACCTTCAATATAAACTACTACAATGTTATCATCCCATTGTTTTCTGTGTTTAACATTTGCCCGACATTTACACATGAACCATTTTATAATCTTCCTGCTATTAAGATTGAATCAAGGAGATATCATGACAAACCCACACAAACATCACTCAATCTTAGCATTGTACTATAACACCCCCGCCTCTTTGTATCATTCAACAGATATCTAACTTGCTCCAATCTTATCGGCTCCCTACTCCCTACATTTTGAGCTACAACAGAGTCTTTCATAGAAATGACAAATTGCCAATTCTACAGGTGACGACCTTTTTGGGGTTGGCAAGCCGGGCACCCAACGTCTGCCCCGCGTTACACCACAGAGCTGGCGGTTGTGGTGGTGGTACAACGCCATGTGAATCATTCTCCCAACTTCAGCTTAGATAAACAAAACGTGACAAAAGGCCCAACAAGCAAGCCTTGATAAATTGTCAAAGAGTGCTATTTATCAGAGAGGTTGTGCAGCAGGCAGGAGCCGTGTTTACCCCTGCAACTGACAAAGACTTGAGATTATTTCAAGTGTACAGGAGACCCAGCATTTGGTTTCTGTGCGGTCAGTTGCAGTGTATACAAGCCCAGCTTCCTTGTTCTTTGTCAGGAATTGTTTAGATGCAAAAAGGCCTTGTAAATCAATGTTACAAAAATAAATTTGAAAAAAAGAAAGGAAAAAAAAAAACTTCAAGCAGAAGGAGGGATACATGTATGTAGTCTGTTGTATATCAGGGTGTGGTTGGCATATTATCAATGCAACTGAACTCCTATCTAAACTCAGCAGACTCAATTTCACTATAAAAACCAAAACGGTCGCCAACTCACTGTAAATTCATCAACCATTCAATTATTAATGTTTTAATTATTAGAGTACCGGTATCTCAAATGGAGAAATGCAATTGATATTTTACCAGATTTTACTAAGGTGACGTTTACAGTGAAACAGAATGATTTATAGTGGTAAAAATCTGTTATTGTATTGTGCAATATACAAAGGGAGGGATCTGTTGGAACACAATTAAACATAACCAAACACTATTAGTATCAGACTACTGGTACTAGATCGGACGAGAAGGTCTTGATGCAAGGCTACACAATCAATAATCTTTTTGATTAATGGCAACGGAAAATGAACCCAGAAACAGCCATTGATGTTTTCAACACATCACACTAAGAATACATACACTTAACATAAAAACATCATCAAAATAAACAGTTCAATCCCTCAATGTAGGTATACCATCATTTCTTTTTCATTTCTCTTCAAATTGTATTTTATTACAATTTGATTGATAGCATTAATGAGTAGTAACATGAAGCCATGTGTAAAGTCATAGCAGCAGCTGAAATTATAAAACAGTTCAGGTTTGAGGACACTCAACTAGGAAGAGAATAGAAGAGTAGTCAGGAATATTAATTTGACCTAATGACGGATTGTAAGTATGTCAGCTACATGACAATCTTATGAATAATTCACTTAAAACAAAACAAATTTTTGTCAAAATCACACAAATACATTGTGTGAGAAGTAATTCAGTACTGTACAAAAAAATTTGGTTTAAGGAGAGTCCGAGGGGGGTCTTATTTACAGTTCACTGGTTAGCTAAAGCTTACAATGGACTCTTTATTCAGCAGACACTACTACCAGTTCGTATTGTCCCTGGAGAGATCACAGTGGTTTTACACCTGGCATATATATGCACATGTGTATTCATAATTCTTTAGCTGTTGGCATTGTATAAAAAAACCAATATATTTGTGGGGGATGTATATTTTGTTGGATACCCACAAACACCAGGTACTGTTGTATAGTTACGCATAAGTTATAGCCAATGACTTGTATCTTAATAAATAAACAATTCAATCTGTCACCATGATTGTGTATGTACATGTACTAGGGTTCTGCCCACAATTTCCCGAATCATGGTCTAGTTTTTCAAGCTCAAGCAAGCTCCATGTTTATTTCTGGCATCAATGTAGCTATCTTGTTTATTGATTAGTTGCAAATGCTGTGGAGACTACCAGCCTATGTTATCAACAGTGAAACTACTCTTTAGGTCTACCAGCTGATTAAATTACAGGTATTTTAATTTCCTGTGCGTAAACAAAATAAGGAATGGGCCTTACAGCATGAGCCGACCCAGCAATGTTTTTAAGTTGATTGAAATAGACTCCAGGAAAGGGGAAGAATTAAAGACGTATGAAAGTACTTCAAAGTATGTTCACAGGGTGGTGGGACACCCTCAACCTTTGACCTGGGAAAGACTTTCGCAAAAACCAGGTATCCATGAACATACATGGGCTAGATTTCAGAATACATGTGTCTGTCCATTTAGCATTTTATGACTATTCTGGTACCCTTGTAATTAACATCATTGTGATAAGAAACTAGGTACAAGGCAATTTTTAGAAACTGGATATGGTAGACAGGTACATGTTTTCTGGATTGGCTCCCAATCCTCCCATAAATGTACATATCGATACACGTACATATTTCTCAGTCAACAATGCATGTATCCATAAAGTACTTCAGGTGTTTTGGGGGTTTTCAGTAAGGTTTTGATCAATGATGGATATTCTCATTTTCAAACAACGCCAAGAGTACTATTAACTTTAATGAAATTAATTCTAAATAAATAAAATATATAAAAATAAAATCTATGCGAGCATTTTTTCAAAAAAGTGTTAATGGGTAACCAGCAGGCAGTACTTCAAACCACAGTGAACAACCAAGCAATGTCTCCTTTGTCTGTGCAGCAAAATGTGAATTCAACAATATCTTTCCACCCAGGTCGCTCCTATTATCCATTAAATACCACCTGCCACGACACTTTATTATCAAACTTGTTTCCCTAGACTAGACCCCTTAGGCATATGGGACAGAACTTAAAAGGTGAAAAAATACAGGCATTCATGATCAGATTTGAGGGGGAAAAAGAAATTACACTTGGTTTTATAATGGTGGTGCTAAATTTGAAAGGGTCCTCAATGTATATCACACTATGCCTAAGGTACACTTGTTAGCGCTATAAAGAAACATGCATTGCCTGCGTCAATACCAACTGTGCAGCAAAGCGTGAAATGGGTTCTGGCAGCTCATCAATCTTTTAGAAATTCAGAAACCATAAAGAAGCGAAGACACACCCCTCCCACTTTTCTCTCCCGAGTAAATATAAATAAACATTCAAGTACATGCACTAGAAATCAAAGTGACTCAACCTTAAAATTATTGAAAATGGGGGTAGAACAAAGTGTCTGGAATGTCTCTTTAAACATAGCATTCTACCCCAATTCCCATGGTACACCCAAGCCAGAGAAGAAATTGATCCCCAGCAGAAATTTCCACTGCAGATTGATGTCAATTTAGACACAGGTGATGGGAATTTGAAGTTTGAGAAGTACCAGCAATGACTTTAGGGATTCTTAGCTTCATTCCGGTGCTAGTCCATCATTAAATGGGGTATAAAGTTAGGGCAATGGCCTTCGTAAAAGAAAAAGGTCAGCCCAAAGTTGTTTGGGACAAAGTTCTTGTGTTTTGAAAGTAGGTCTATATTTGTCAAATGAATAACCGTGAGAAGGCAGGGTCTCTAAGTTGTTCGGTAGGTAGTATTGCCACATCACAAACACACAGAACATCACATTGATGAATACGATCATAAATTTGATGATAAGGGTTTAATAGCAATAACAAACATGTAATGCAAGTTTTTGTAGTGTTAAAGAGGTATAGGCTGATTCAGTTTACCTACTCAACGTGTGAGCTTGCTTTTTACACACCATGTTAAACAGAGAGAGGTAAAATAGTCACTGGGTTATTATTCTACTCTTTCGAACAAAATATCTAAACCAGACACGCTGTCTCATTGGGACCCCACGATGCATGACTATAGATGTGTTGAAATGACATTATATTACTTCACACTTTACAAAAAGATATTTCTGATTGGAATAAGGTTTACCATTACAAAATTGTAATGTGATGCATACAATTAGCTTCAGTGGAATACAGTGGTAAACACACACAATATGAAAAGTGCCATGTAATTATTTTTTTGTTCAGGAATTATTAAAAGATTGGATTAAGTTTCCGTTTTTCATGCCGTTTCACCATTTTGGATAGAATTAGAAGTAGTTTTTGGTTCTCATTTCCAGATTATAACCTTTGCACTCCAGATTGTTATGAATGCAGTTTGGGCCCAGAATGGCTTCTAGGTCAAACATTACCTTTCATGCACAATTTGTAGATACATGTATTTCTTCGAAGAAAAAACCTAGGTAAACAGAAATAGGTTCAGACAAAATGGACTGAATTGACACCCTCATAATGTTTAGTTCAAAACAAGTGTGTTGTTTTTTGCATTACTTTTTAAGTTGTTAAACATGTACATGTACATGGCACATGTAACTTTAGTACTTGATGCTAATTTTACATTAATATATTACTTAGACTAGAGCTTTTTTGGATCGAGTAATCACATTAGGCTGTACAAACTCCAACAGACTATTAAGACAAACATGAATTCAAGGATTACATGTAACTGCACATTACACAACAAGACTGTGTGGTCAAACTATGGCATGCACATTATTACCAGCACAAAATCAAGCTATGGGTTTAATTTATGTAAGATTTAGTTTTTATTATCGTGATCTGAATGTGAATTCTATAAATCACACAAAACTTGGCCCATTTCAGTCTATTTTTGTGACTAGGTAGGTGAAAATTGTCTGTACATTCAGGCATGGAGAAAGAAAGTTCACTTAATAGAACGTGCGAGTTCAATTTCTGGGCAAACAGATTCTTAATCTTTTATAAACTCATTACTTGGAATTTGTTTTAAACTGCTGAAAGAAACCACAAAAAACACACTTAATTAACAAACCCACATAACACCTTGTCTCTGGGTCATGGCACTTCACATTTGAAGAAGAAAAAACCTTGTTATGGTAGCTGTTTGTCTGGATGACAATAGAGCATTTGTTTCTATTCAAAGAATAACAATAGTGTCTAGGTTATTTGGAACTACCACTAATGGACTGGTTATGGCCCTGGTTCTACACCAGCAATATTCATTGGATATTCAGGGTCTTTGTGCTGCAATAATTTCCAAAGGTTATGCATTGATTGTTTATTGTAACTAAAGCTTAGAGAATACTGGTTTTGCTTACTCCAGTGTACATCACAATTAGTTGAAATATTACCATGATTTATATATCCGCTCTTATTTATTAACAGGCAGTTGTTCTATTAAACAGTATACAATATTCTTTGGCATTTCTTCAAAAGTTTGCTTGTACTAATAAATGAAAAGTCTACCGTTTGGTTTCTACCTTTTTAACAAATGATAATGGGAAGTACAGAAGCTATAACTACGTTTAGTGACAAATAACATTAAACCAGTTTTTAAACATTAATAACAGTGAAATGTTCTGTTTAAAAACAATTAGCATCCACTTTCGGGATGAAAATCAAAAAACAAAAGGGTATATGGAAAAGGATTGCTAAAATATGTCTGCAAATTATTTACAGTGTGCATTCAATAAACAAAGACATGTCAACAAAGTTTTCTTATAAAAAAATGACCAATGTTAGAGGACACAAAATTATTGTGTATCTGACAAAAGTTCCAAAATCCACTTCAAAAGATTCGCAGCAACTTGGACATGGCTTTTTGGACAAATGTGTTTCATAATTACAGCATGCTACAACAATGTGGACGTCAATTATTTTTTTAACAACATATTTACAAAGTTTTCACCCACCTGGTTTCTCCAGGTGCCAGGGGATGGGTGACTAAAATCTAGAAGGTGAATCCACGCAAAGCTTCCAAGGAAAACACTTTCATTTGGCTGTTGTCTCCATCCACGAATATGGCAAGCTTACAAATGCCACAAACACGTAGTTATTGTTATAAATATAGGCAGCTCCACAAAACATTACGTTCCATCTTAGTGTTGCAATTCAAGCTCATGTTGGCAGAAAAAAAGAAAAAGATAGCTTAGCAATATAAATACAATGTTAGTGAACAACCTCTGCCGACACGATACTGATTAAAAAGTAAATTCAATGTCACAAGCAACATCATACATTTGTAGGCGGCTGTTTTGGCTGAAAAATCGAACAGATCCGGGAGTAGAATATCGACCACGATCGGACAGTTTTGCCCGACCAGATCCAGACACCACTGGTGATTCCCACGACTAAAAGCATGAGATATTTGATCATGAAGACCAAAAAGTCTGGGTAGGACAGGTCATAAAAATATTCTGAGTAGGTACACGAGAAACTGTACTGAGCGCAGTTGAGTTTCCGCCACTGTTCCTGCCATCGTGAGTGATTGGATTGCTCGTAGAAGTAACATCCAATGACGACGGATGCAGGCAATGTGTACAACACCGAGAAGAGCCCGATACGCATCATCAACTTCTCCAGTTTGTCCGTCTTGTTGCCATCCTGTTTCATGAAAGTTCTGATGCGGAACAGCGCAATAAATCCGGTCAGTAGGAATATCGAACCGATGATTAAGTAGACAAAGAGGGGCGCCAGTACGAATCCTCGTAAAGCATTGATGTTGGACATGCCGGTGTAACAGACGCCGGCTAATGGGTCGCCATCAATCTCTCCCACAGCAAGAACGATGATCGTCTTTATAGCAGGAATAGACCAGGCGGCGAAGTGGAAATACTGGGAGTTGCGTTCGATGGCTTCATGGCCCCACTTCATACCGGCAGCTAGGAACCATGTCAGACTGAGAATGACCCACCATAGCGAGGATGCCATTCTGAAGTAGTAGAGTAGCATGAAGAGAATAGTGCAGCCTTCTCTTTTGGATCCTTGGGTTAATGTCCACAGATTTCCTGGTGCCGTGGGTTTGTTACAAGCTACGGTGTCGGCCAGAAAAAATCCAGTTATGTAAACCACTGCTATGACAAAATAGCACCCTGACAGAAAGATAATCGGCCGTTCTGGATACTTGAATCGGGTTCGATCGATAAGAAATGTCAGGACCGTGAAGAGTGACGAGACAGCGCAGAGAAATGCCCAACTGCCGATCCAAATACGGGCAAACTTTTGTTCGTTGGGACTGTTGAAGTACATGTGACACGGCGCACCACAGTTCTTGGCCCCCATGAATTCATATTCCCAATCATCATTTACTATGAGTTCCTTCGGACAGGTAAAGGCGACTTTTTTAACAATAGATGTTGTCGGCTTCACTTTTGTTGCAGTCGGTGGTGTGGTTGGTGGGATGGTGAACTTATCCGCAGTGCGATTGCGATCAAAGCACAGGCCTGTAACCGGGAATTTGTCACAGTTCAGGCTAGTCGGCCAGGAAAAACCGAACTTATTCATGAGTTCCTCACAGCCTTCTCGGGCGCTTTCACAGAGCGTCCGGCAGGGTTGAAGCGCCGGTTGATCGGGCATCCTGGCACAAAACGGTGCATACATGGAGCACAGAAAATATTTAAGATCCGCTGAGCACTGTACCTTGACGAGGGGGTAGAACTGATGTACCTCCAGCCCTGCTTCGTCCTGCCGTTGGTGATTCAGTAAATTTGGCATGATTGTCTCATTGTACGGAACATCTTGACACAACGGAATCGTGATGGGTTCGCAACGACCGTACGAATTACTGCCGATTTGACATTCCACGATGGAGTTAGTGCACACGAGGAAAGCAACCATTACCTCGAAGAGACGGGCGGGTGCCAAAAACGGCCTAACACCTCCGGTTCGGATCGTCATGTTGTCAGGTTGTTTCACGTATCAAACTGCGAATGACCGGGTCATTGATATCGTGATGTTCAAAGCTTGGAATTAGGAAAGAAACTTGCAGCTAAAGCTGTCCAGAAACGGACGCTTTTTAACAGCCAAATGTACCATTAACACAACTAACCCGTGATTGCGAATATGCACAGAAACTATACCGTACCGCCGTAGTGTAAGCAATTTCGTCAACTAGCAATATAATGTGTACGTGTACTGCGTACGTGCGCGCATATCAGCACATAGTACGGATTCACACATATCAGCTTGCCAACGGTGTGGTGTACGGTCGATCTGGGAGGATGCTGACGTCACGACCGTTTTTATCGCCCCAAAAAAATATTCACAACCTCTAACAATTTAATTCATCTTTCACAAAACAAAAGGATCGTGTAATAATAATTCGTGTATACTATTATGTAAATTATGTTTAAGAATATCAGAATTACAATACAGTATATCTCCAACTATTCAGTTTAAAAATGGTTATTAAGTAGTGAAGCAGTTACTCGAAACCGTCATATGCTAAGAAGCGAGACATTCGTCCAATCATAGTTTGCGCATTAGTCACGTGGTTTAATTACCCGAACAAAGCTTAGAACAGGTGCACAAAGGCATGCACAGTTTTTACACCGAACGCGAGGTCGAGTTGTAGGAACGTTTTAATCTCCCGTTTTTCTTCGTTTTTTGTTTTCATTTGGCGCTCGGTGAAATAGGTGAAATAGGTGAAATTCCTAAACTTGGGGCGATGATTAATACCTGTAAATATTCGCTTTCGGCATCTTTGAACAACACTTTACATCCGGACATCTTCCAAACCATAGTCTGACTATAGCTCATATCGCAACATGTATGCTCTATCTATGATCATATCTTTTTTCAACGATTCAAGCTGATTTCTCACAACTTTTTCTCAAAAATCAAAACGAGGAAGTTTATGAAGTCTCATGTTCCTTTCGTTTGTCTACAGCGCAAGTAATTAATAGTGGCAATTTAGCTTAAATAAACGATTTCCTGTATTACTCTTGAAAGTAACTTATACTTCCTCTGTATTGTGGAACGAAAGTTCCTGGTCGAACCTCAGTATTAATAGCTCCATGGTCGAACTATGTTTTATAAATTCAGGAAATGATAATTTTAGATGTACTGTCTGGTTTCAAACCTATATAACTTGAGAAAAGATTGTTTAAATATTGAATTGATTTAGTATACCGGTTTTCCCTTGTTATTAGGTTTAAAATACGTCACAAAACAAAATCAATCTACAGATATTTTCTTGCCGAAATGAATAATTGCATTTTGCCGATATTCATAATAATGGCAAACTTAAACAAATAATTAATTCAGCAATTAACATCCTTCGTCAAAGTGAAATTGATCTAAAATCGCACAGATATTAGATTATATATCTACAATTATAGATATGTGGTCCTTGAAATCACAGGAATAAATGAATCCACTTTTTGTTGAATGGTGAGAAAATGTCCAATTGCGATCTCATTTTGTCATAATCCATCATATAAAAATCGTGAAACATTGTACTTTAACGATTGTTTAAAACTGTTACTGAGAAGAAAAAGGGACAAAGTCTTGTTATTTTTCCCTTTGTCCTTTGATATTATTATTTGCTATTATTGATAATAGTTTTGATGACATTATTGATTCATGACGCCACAAGTTATAGAGTTATAGGAATAAAATGTCAGCCTTTGTTTTTCTGTTTATGTTTCAACACCTTTCCCTGTTAGATTTCTTCATTCTGGTACTGTTTACAACTCCACAAACTGCCAATGATCAAAACTGACCCCTGGGTCATAAATAACCCGACCTTTGACTCTTAGAAGCATGGGCTACAGTTGGAACATGATGGGACATACATGTAGCTGATAAATTAGTAATGTTGATAGTGGACAAGAACAGGAGTGTAAACATCCCTCCCTCAATTTGTATTTGTCTTAAAGGTTTTGTGTTTAAATCAATCATTTACTGGAGTCATTATTTATATGTCATCCTATCAACCCTAGGCAAGAAGTTAAGGCTAGTGGGCATTTGCCAGGAAGAGTACAATTTTACGTAGTAACAGAGATGCAATGTCTGTGTGTACAATGTAATTATAGTATCTGTTATACACATGCATCAATTAATAAACATCACAGGAAAACTAATTTTACATTGCAGCATGCAGGTATAGGATGAGATCTACACCCCTGATTGTGTAGTATATTATGTTCCTGCAAGGTCTTACATAAGTGTTTATAAATATACTACTGTATTCCAGACAGTGTTTATAAGTACACACTCAAATCACATTAACATTACCCATATGGAATTAACTACTTGTGAAGGTCAACCTTTATGCAAACCCACCCCTTCC
>JAVCKS010001616.1:0-10612 GCA_032273685.1 Pteraster tesselatus | reverse complement strand
AATAATAATTATCTAAAGGGTACTTCTTTGTAATATCTATTCTTTGTGATATATCTTTTTGTCTTTCTCGGCCCAGTTTGTTCATTTCGTGCAAGTCGTGCCATCCGTCGTGTTCATAATGCGGATTATTTGTCTGCCAACGGCCAAACGGCTTCGTTCGTAACGATATTTATCGCCGCCGACAGCTTCTGGTTGGCCTGAACACACTTAAGTCTTGGGACGCCGCGTTGTACAGTGGGGCTTATTGTCATTCTTAAAGAGAAATCAGAATTCAGAGGTTTTTTATTTTATTGTGATGAGCTTGTAATGAGTTCTCCTCCCTGCCCTCCCCCTCTCTTTAACAAAAAAGGAACTGGGGGAAATATATGCATAAACATGTACGCATGCAATGAAAACACGCAAGATTTGAATTTTTAACCATTTCTTTGTGTATATATAAGTGTTCGCTGTGTTCAGCGCTCCACTCTGCGTGTATTGAGGCTGGTTATGTAGTGGGCGTGATGATACATCCGGATTTTCTTCGTGACGTCATTTGATGAGCGTGACGTCATCTGATTTGTTTTTTTGATTAAGATTTAATAAGGTGTTCTTTTCCTGATGATAATGTAGATAATGTAGGTTTTTTAATTTAACATTGTCATTCGCATAAGATGCTGTAAAGAGCGAGATCAAATAAATGGCATCCTTTTCTTTCATTTTTAATAAAAGAAACTGTTATCGTTTCGTTTAAGTCTAAATTTGTTGTGCTGGTCGGATGTAACGATTCCTGAGCAGCGCAGCTTTGTGCTAGTCCGTACCATCGAACCCTAACCCTAAGCCACCGTATTAAGCTGGTATGTTTTATGCGCCGACTCCTACGTGAATTGATTTGGGAACACACTACTTTCGGTATTACGTTGATTTGCTGAAATACCTTTACCCAATAAACTCGCCAGGCTGTCTAACTTTCTTCTCGATTTGTTACTTTATTGGGCACACGGATCGATCAACGTAGCCCAAATACAAAGCTCGACCTTCACCCCCAGGAAGGGGGAGGGGGGCGTAATATCTAGTCTAGTTAAAAAACTGTTTTACAATATACAAGTACGTGTATTTGGCCATTACGTCGTGCACATAGCGCGATCAACAGAGGGCGTTCGCTCACAGCGACTTAATTTGACTTAGAGGCTTTTATCATCCAACGTAGGTTGGAGGTTACCCGTCTCTGGCTTCGCTGAATTTGAAACACTTGACTACTCATTACAGCACAACAGTTTTTTTTCGCTGGCTGACTGAAATTCAAGGCCCAAGATGCGCCCAATTTTACTACGATAAGCCCCTAGTCAGATCAGCGACCGCGAGTTACCAGATCGTGGAACAGCGCCCGCTACCGTTCCCTCGCGATATTGTAGCCCAAAAAATAAGTCTGGTAACAACCGTCTGGTGCCTGGACTAAAATAAGATCTTGAACGCGAAATTTGTTTCTTCGATTTGCGTCACATCTGAGCGTACGCATAGCAACGCTGCATCATAGCCTCGGGTACACGGCACATTTTTAATGCAGACGATTGGAGCTCTATCTAAGAACTCGACGAATCTGGAAGATATCCTATCTCGCGGCTAGGACTAGAGTTGTCCATTATCTTGACATCTGTTCGCGACGATATAATTTGGTTAGAGAGGTTATTTCCGAAGCCGTTCTATCCAAGTGGGAGTTGTTAATTTGGTTTTCTTTCTTTTTCCCCGACTAGAAGGTCGAACTAATCTCGTCGCATTACCAACGGCTTAAATAAAAAATGAAATTTCGGACAGATGGGGTGGGGAACCACATAATGCGACTTTCGGTAGGATATTGTGGCACGACGCTCAATGGAGGTCATGAATATGTATAGGGCTTACGTCACATCTTCACGGTCTAACGAAAACGCGTAGTCTCGTAGTGTCCACGCAAGTAGCATGCTCATCCAATCTCCCCATTCACTTCTGCATAACCGTCTGCATCGAGCTTGTCGGATGAAACTCATTATTTTGATCGATTCCTAAAACCTTCTCACATTATTTGTGCCTCTGTCCAGCCGAGCGCCAAAATTTGAAAAGTAGCGACTACTATACCCTTTCGTTTCGTACGATGGTAGCGGGCAGTGTCATCGGTTCATTTTCCTACTTCGATATGTCCCAAATCATCACAGAGGGCGTATTTTCCTTACTGACTCTTCCCGAACCTTTTACTAACCTCAGTTCTGTGGAAGGCCTATTATAGGCAGTTTAATTTGACAGAAATATACCGTTTAATGCACATACACGATACGACTACATGTATACCTGAACACGCCCATTATGCTAATTTGCCGGCTACAATCCTACGGAAAACAAGTTGCAAACCACTTCTCAATGTCAAATTATCAACCAGCGCAACATACTAACCGATTCATTTAACATGCGCCAGAATATATGCGCATTGTTAACGCACAATGAACA
This sequence comes from Pteraster tesselatus, assembly GCA_032273685.1. NCBI lineage: Eukaryota > Metazoa > Echinodermata > Asteroidea > Velatida > Pterasteridae > Pteraster > Pteraster tesselatus. The sequence goes on along the minus strand of JAVCKS010001616.1, from coordinate 8,155 downwards.
CGGTGTCCAAGCTTTGGATTAGGCTTGGTAAGTCGTTCACGTCGTTACCTTATCTGTGTTACATTTTGCAATTGACAACATACATTTGCTTGATCAAAAATCACGATTTTATTACAGAAATAAATGTACACATTTCATCAATAAATATTTCTACTTAAGATATTTTTTGTTTTCAGACAGACATTGCTTACAGCCGAGAAAAGAAAAATAGTAATGCACAAAAACAAATTACCGACGTAATGTGATATATGTAACCTTATTGAACCTACCACCACCCTACTACGCCCTCAAACCATTTGATGTATATGCAGGGATAAAAACAAACAAAATATCAATCTCGCCTATATACACGATGTCATCTAGTACGTCACAGCTACGTCACGACCAAACCAAAACATGATGCGCGCGCACACCGGCAAGCAAAAACATCCGATTATACTCTACAGACGCCATATTCTCATACGATCTACACCCTTGTAATTAATCATTGTGAAGTGAATTCTGGGTACCAAGATTGTTTTAGAAAAGGGACGTGGTTGCGGGGTATTCTGCAATTAGTCCAATTATGATTTATTCTGATCGATAAATCTGGTCGACTCAATCGCCATTCATTAACATACAGATACAAATAGACTTCCGGGTTCGTCTTTTGCCTGCCGGTCTGCGTGTCACGTGATCAAAACAACTATTAAGTAAACATGGGTGACATCGTCTATGCTATGGTAGGGAAAAAATAACACTTCCTATGCAACCTCGGACCTCGACCATATCAACTGTTGACTGCGGATAAAAACCTACAACACACCCGTGATGTTCCAAGGACAAGGGGTATCCAAGATGGGGTCCACAACTTTGGCCAAATGTGATTTTAGGGGAACATTATGAAACAAATTAATGAATATCGGATTGAACACGGATCCACGATATTAAACTTCTGCAAGGCGATGGCCACAAGTTTCAAAAGGGCGATGAAGTTCTGGGGGGAACGAATTGTGTTATCAATTTTCATGAAACATCAAAGAGAGAGTGTGTGTGAGTTTGTTTATACCCGCAATCGTGGACGTCGAACAAAAGAATTGGAAAGCAAACAATGGGTCCACGATTGTAAATCGTGTACAAAAGCAACGGGAGCTCAGGAAATTTATTAGAGCAGAAACAAAAGAGGGATCGCGTGATAACAATGGGATGTCCACGATTGCAGGCTGTTACAAACGTGTGTGCGTGTGTGTGTGTGCGAATTCAGTACCCTATGGAGACGAGAGAACAATAGAACCCAAAGGGAACAAAAGGTTTCCACAAAGATGTAAATTCGAGGATGTGTGTAAATGTACTGTACAGTATATGTATGTATGTGTGTATTTTCACTGTATGTGTATGTATTATGTATAAATGAATATGTATTACATGTATATGTAAGCATTGAGTAAACAATGAAACAGGGTGGATGTTATGTGTATGGACTAATTTCTTATATTTTTGGCTTACATCCAGGATATCCTTATACTGAGTCAAGTTTTGCTTGGTAACATTCTGGATTGTCTCAGAGGTCGAACAAAGTTAATTTGGTTTCCCGAACAAGTTTCCCGGGGAAGGGGAGGTACCGAGGAAGTGGTCTTGCCTTCCTACTACCGGTGATGGAAAATTAACAAAATTAACTTCTGGAATACTTCTTCATTTCCAATTGCTAGTCACTGTACACATTATTTAACATTAGTTTATACCCGGTAATCATAAAAATTAACATTGCATGTTTAGAAAATCATAATACTTAATTGGCATCGTGTTGCTATTTTTTTAGTAAAAAAAAACCCCAAGAAAACAATAAAATAAAATGCAATAATACTAGCAGAAAAATGTATTTACAGTGAGAGAAATCTGCCCCATGTTAATTAAATCTACTCTATTTTTTTATGACAATTTTTCACAATCCTAATTCATTACAATAAAAAAAAAAGTTTTTCATCGAATCACAATCCATCGATTCAAAATTAAAACGTATTTTGTCGGTAGACCACAAGCACATTTCATCCAATGTGACTTCTATTAATTAACAATAATGCACACACATGCCCAACGTAGAGACTTATTTTCATACTAATAAAAAGAAAAACGTAAAGATAGACATGTACACTTGGAGCAAACCACAATGGTACATTTTATACCGACGTAACCAAGAGAATGTTTTCTTAAGTTATGTTTTTTTTACAGTGTTTCCTGATTCATGCCTAACAACAGTGCACAACATCCTGAACTAAACCAGAACTTAAAATAATGATAAAAGAAACCCAAAATTAAAAAACCTTGACGACACTGAACGTGCAATTGTCCCGTTATCTCTCAGAGGTCATTGTTACGAATAAACCTGTTCCCTTCAGAGTGCCTTCCGTAGTATATATACCGACATTTGCCAAACGTTCCTGCAAACAAGGTTACCAACAAGCCAAAATAGACACGGTTAGAAAAGGGTACCCTGCTCTAAACATTAGATTCTAATGACCTAGATAAGGACTGGCAAAGTTCACTGTCGTGTCCTCATCGCCTATTATGAAACTAAAATAGTTTCAATCAATCTCTCTCAAATTGAAGAAACGCAACTTTCCCTTAATGGGGATACCATGATTAATGTTCTAAAATTGTGTGGTTGAAGTTGGCTGGTTGAAGTTCCTTTGTCACGAGTCACAACTGGCATGCAGGGTTCGTTACACCACTCCATTTATCACGTTTTATTGCTAACCGGCTCTCAACTGAGACCAAGGCAACAGGACACTAAACTAGATATCCAAGTACTCGTTGCAGCCTCAAATAACGCATCATTGCGGGTAGCATTATGAGTTAGTATGAGGGCTACGCAAATGGGTTGTTTTTTTTGGTTTTTGTTTTATTTCAGCACTTTTTCCCGCTATCCCACAGATTGGCTCTCAGTCTTGGAACTTTGCCAAATAATAAAGTACCTTGATGTTGGGTGCTTTCCCTTGTACTTTCAGGTAAGGGATTGTACGATAGTGGACTGTCGGTGCTATCTGCTTGCTTGCTGCTATCCTACAAAATGGAACGAACACAACATAAACAAAAATTGGGGGAAAACCTAAAACTTGACAATTGGCACAGGTAAGAGGCCAGCTGCACACAATTCTTCTTAAAGAAAAAATTGTGATTTTCAATATTTGTTAACAGTGTATACGTTTATCACAATTATCACGCGTGTGGTACGTACAACATACATCGTGATCTGTCAGTATTCACCTTGTGGCAATAGTGCGTTCACTCGCCACACAGCTCCTCAAATTTCACATTGATATTCGAAAAAACTGGGTCTGGTTTTTTTTTTCGTTTTTTTTTCTTTTTTAATTAATCGTTTTAGCATAAAATGTTGATAGTTGTGCTTTTCTTCCCTATTGACTTATCCCTTGGTTTATCAGGATACAACACAGATTGATTTAAACACAGGGACAACGCGATTTATTATATTCTGGTATATAAAAGGTTTGACAAGTTTCACATTGTCCACATGCCTCCGATAGGTAAGCATTGTTAACTTTATCTTATAACTATCTTCTCTTACCCCTTCTGGGTTCAACTTGACTACCTTCATGTAGGACCCCACCCTCACTGCTTCCTTCCGTTCCCGAATCGTCACCTGTCTCGAGTCCAGGAACCGTAAGCCTGGAAGTTTGTGCACTACGTAGTACCTGGGGAGTTTTTTTATCGGAACGTAAAGAATACGCGGGTTAATAGTGAATGTGGATGGGCTCTTCAGAAATGTCAGAAATGGGCTCTTCAGAAATCCATTCATTATTGTGGTATTGTTGCATAAACACAAGCAAGAAATCAACCGTAATTTTTGTTTACGGTAACTTAACCTTCCAAGCTTATCTTGCAAAACCCTGAAATAAAGCAGCCTTCATGTTGTTGTTGTACACTACACTGATTATACAAACCACAATCCCCTTCCTGTAAAAATAATACAGCCTATAGGGTCATGTAATCCATCCATCAGCATAGTTAGCCCACACAATAATTCTCTAGTACGTTGGCCCGAGACTGAATTGTTTACCTGGTGTCACGAAAATAACGCCAAAAATCTCCCTTTACAAAAGGGCTCACATCAAAAACATATCTTGATGCCCTACACTTTTTTATTGATTCACAATTTTTTTTATAAACAAAGGTACTATATGACCAAACACTGCGACCCTCCAAATAAATAACAAAACACAATAACTTTCTTGTAACTGCAAGATCAGTACACTTCGCTAACTGATACATACTCCTCTTGATCAGATCAAACCAAACGGTTCTTTTCCATTTAACCCTTTCGCTACCAAATTGTTTTCAGAATTAGGCTAGCGAGAATCGGCTAAAGTTACGCATTGTACTCTATTCATAATAGAATTACATAATATTGACTGGTATACATGGTATACATTCCTGTCGACTATAGTCGCCAATGGTAGTGATAGGGTTATGAGATATTTAACATTCGTAGGACGGTAAACCAGAAGTACCACCCTTTTGTTCCGACCATAAATATCCTAAGAATGTACTGTCCCATTTCAGAGCGATTTCTTATTGAGAAATGACATTAAAATGCTGATTTTATTCGGGTAGGATTGGAGGCTTGGTTGGTATTATCCTCCAAATGATACGGCTCGAAAATAAATCCATCCATGGGCACATTTTAATATTTACAAACATTTCTTTATGAATTTGTGCTCAAAATGAGACTAGATTGTGTTCGCAATGTATACTTTGACATCACGTATTCAACCGATTTAGCGAAATCACAACAAGATGACAATCAGAGAGCAAAGCTGGACAGTACATCTTTAACAATCTTGTTATTTTTGAGTAATTATTTACGGCGATTGCTGGTTGGTATGTACCTGTACCGCTGATAATCCTCTTCGTCTTTCTCTAGGTCCGAGAATTCGTTGGGGCAGGCTCCGTTGCCGAGAAGGCTCAGGTAGGTCAGGCCGGGGCACTGATCCCTCAGGACATCTGTCAGACGATCCAGATTGTTGATGTGATTAAAGCGGATTAAGGATTAAGCTCAGCGAACAAAAGCGGACAGATTTTAAGGATTGGGGTAAAGTGTTGTCTGAAACCAGGTAGGCGTAATATCAAATATTTGATAATTATTAGAAATTGATGTTGTTATCTATTCTCAGTTCTTAGATGGATAACCTAGGCTCAACTAGGCTCCCCTGATCCCCCACCTCCCTAAATATCTGATGCTAGACAAATATTAAATATCCGATAATCACCCAATTTTTGAGATTTTGTCACTGCCTAAATAGTCAGAACAGGGGTTTGGCGTAATTGTTTTGTAAATAAACACCAATTTTTTTAAATATAGTTATCTTTGCATAATGAGATTGAAAATCAAGATAAGATTTCATATATAAATATATATATACAAACATGTTGTGCTATTGTATATTATTCCTGTAATAATCACACGATTTAGGTGGAATAAAATCTTGTCAAATGTTGTGAGAAGCGTTTTCGTCCGGGATCTGTGTCCTTGGTCAAGGATCTGTTTGGCTTAGTCGATTTGTGCGGTTCCTGAACGGCAGTTAATAATTTCCACGGCCTTGAAATAAAGGATATCTTGTTCTTGTTTAGGACCAGCGTCTGCAGTTTGGGCATTTGGGGCATGGTCAAGTCATCGCCAAGCTCGTTCTGATCCAGGATTAGCTCTTCCAACTTGATGAAACGCTCCAGTCCTTGAAGAGACCTGTCAACGGGAAAGACAATCGGCCGTTTTTGTAGTACGGCTGGACACAATAGGACGGCGCTGTTTCAATTAGGGAAAGTCTAAGTTGGAATTTGTACCCAATCGGTACAGCACCATCCTATTGCGTCTGCCGTACTCCGAGCAGGTCAATGAACTCATGATTGGTATTGTAGGCTTCGGGTTCATTATTTGCGATACGTGTCATTGTTGCCAACCCATTTATATCGCAGGCAGCAGTAGCAGTTCCATGGTTATTTTTTAGGGTGGGAGAAAGCTCCAGCAACTGTGGGAAACTAATATGGATTCAACAGGGACTGAAAACCCAATTTACATCTTGCCAACATCATGATTCATACAAGAAAAGTACCTGCCCCCCTCACCCAACCTAGCCCCATCCCCCCCGCACCTAGCCCCCTCCCCCCCGCACCTAGCCCCCTCCCCATTCCTTGCAATGGAACCAAGGGTTACCCTATGACACTGCGGATCACAAGATATTATTTGCAGTTTTATAGGAGGGGGAGAAATCATGCAAATGTATTCTCTTTGGAGATACCCCCCCTCCCATATTTTCACGTTAGAACCCCACACAGTAGACTTCTCGTACCTGATATAGTTGAAGCTGAGGTCAAGTCTCGTGACCTCCTTGCCATACCACTGACCTAGCTGTTCAGGGATGTTGGTTGCTCTGTGCTCAAGATAGGAAAGCTGCAAGCAAATAGAATAATTAGAAAAATTAACAAACAGGATGATTCTTTTAAAGTAAAATGGACAGACAGCAGAAAGTTTGTAAACTGTAAAAAGCATAAACTAATGTACAACCCTGTACATATCGCAAACTAATTTATAGCATTTTACTCGCACAAATGTTCAAAACCATATTTGACCGAGGTCTTACTTTGTTAAGATCGATGGAAAACAGATTGGTATAAAAGAAGTGGTATTTATTGTGATAAACATAGAAAGGAATACACAAGGCAAACAGAATGACGCAATTTAATCAGTGTAGCACTAGTATCTCATCAGCTTGCATTCTATTGACATTAGCAATAGGCAACTCACGAAGGACCAAGGTTCACAGGTTCAGTTCTTTCCTCAATCTGTACCGAATAACAGATATTCTGCTGCAGTCCACGTGCCAGAATGAACTCAACTGTACAATATTGTAAGTGTACATTCAGTACACATGCATGTACGAACATGTACATGTACATGTACATTCATACGGGTACTACAAAGTTATTGTTGACTGAGACTGGATATAGTGCGTGTGTGTGCCGAAATATTCTGTAGCGACTAGTACTAATAATACAGTACTAATACTATTTACTACATGTACATGTATTTAGTAATTCCAGAATACCCATCCAGAACATCCCTTTTCAAGAAAAAATACTCTTGCATCCAGCCTTCACAATATAATACTTGTGCTGAAAATTTCTGGGGTGACCGGTGGCATGCACATGGTGATATGGGACTACTTTCTGGGGAAAATCACATTTGGAATAGAACGGGAAACCGGGAAAAAGTAAATTCGTGGCTGAAATGAAATAGACATCGCATGATGTGCGTGAAAGTGGAACAATAACTGACACGCGTGTAAGTGGATACGCAAAGGCGTGTGTCCACGGCCGGTCATACAGAAGGGAATTGAGAGCATGTATTGACTGCACACTGGCAATTTGACTAACTCAACTGGCAGGACTGGATTTAACTCCCCCTATCCCAAACAAAATGGAAAAAATCTCTAGTGGTGTTAATTACAAAGATACCAGACTAGTCATACAATCTTAAGCAGGTATTCTGGAGTTCAGCTCATTTTTGTATTTATGTACCGATAGTTTAGCGGAGTAACTGTAGAATACCCAACCACACCATGCCTTTTCTAAAAGGTCGTTACTATTTTTACAACCACCGTTAATGTTTGCCCATGCATTGCGCATACGCAGGGTTAGGGGTTGGACATAAGACTATTTACTAATTTTATACAACATAATCTGAGGTTTGAAGGCTTATTTATCATGTCTATTTGAAAACATTTTTGTAACAAGAAATTATTAATTACTTATAGAATACCCCGCCACTCCTGTTTTAGTGACTAGTGTGGTACCCTTGTAATTATAATCATTGCGAAGTGACGTCTGGGTACCAGGATCTTTTTAGAAAAGGGACGTGGTGGCGGGGTATTCTATATTTACTCCGAAATTATTTTCAACTTAGACAATTTAGGGGAAAATCGTCATCGTAATAATAGCGTACAGAAGTTGTTTACCACCGGCGTAACAATAGCCTCTGCCTTTCTAAAAACAATCTTGTGTTGTAGCCAGACTTCACTCTGTCAATTACAGTGACAAAGAGTATCAGACTACACAAGGCAAGTGGGCTGTACGGACGCCGGCCCATGTTGATGTATACCTGTGT
>JAVCKS010001605.1:5769-19981 GCA_032273685.1 Pteraster tesselatus | reverse complement strand
TCCCCCCCTTTCCTCTTTCCACCCTTTCCTCTTCCCACCCTTTCCTCTTCCCTCCCTTTCCTCTTCCCACCCTTTCCTCTTCCCACCCTTTCGCCACTCAACCCCTCCCAACCCCCTCCCCATCCCTCCCCACCCCCCCCCCCACCCCCTCCCCATCCCTCCCCTTCCCCACCCTCCCCACAACTCCCCCTCCCCTTAACATCATTATGGGACTTCAGTGTCCATCAGTAGCTTGAATGGTCTTGAGAGAACCGGTACATCTTTAACAAAAGTAGTTTCACATGGGACTCACTTAAATTGGGCTTGAAAGGTTTTCAAAAACAACTACCGTATGTGTTAAAGACATGTACATGTACATGCATGTATGTACATGACAGTTCCTTACATATATGGTACATGTACGTGTACTGAACGGTATAGAATAAAAAAAAAATAAGGAATATAATAATTTGCAATCTTGCACTATGTCTATCTATGTGAAGGCGGCAGACAAATTTACACTGTATTGCCTTTTTATGCTTGTTATGATTATGAACTTTACCCCCTCTGTACAATGCGGTTTTTGTTAGTTGAATTTGTACGCTGTAATTACCACTTGACTTAGAGTGTGATACTTATTGCATTATTGGCAAGGGATCAGGCACCTACATGTACGTACAAGTACATGTGTTGGAAATGTTTAGTGTTGTTCTGTTGGCCATACAATACCTGTACTACTTGTACCGTCTGTGTTTCTCCTCAATGATCTTAGCATCTTTTAGTCCTTTTCAATGCTATTTGCTTTTTATGAATAGATTTTGCAGTTGGCTTTTGTGGATTTTCTTCGTTTTAAAATACAGACTGGATTTAAACACTCGGGTTCAAACTAAGACCCAACGTTGCAAAAAGTGTGATTTGGTTTGTCATAAGAATACATGTATGGGCTAGAATTACATGTAGCAACACAAGTCACACAAAATGTATACAGGTAACAAATACAGAGACCTCCTTTACTTTGTACACTTGCAGGGATACAGTTTCGAGTGCATTATGTGCATTTTTTGTACGATACACTATTTTGGTAAGTTAAAAGAAACATAGAACTTTTGTATACATGTACATGTACATGTAACCGTATCCCAAGGAATAATGTAAATGTTGGCTGAGTGGTCTGTATGATATGATTAAATGAGTTGAGGGTAGGGTGTATCCAAACAAGAACAGTAGAGTGGGTAGTTGCTTTGGTAACTGCAAGTTACATGTGCTACAAGCTAAAACTAACACTGTCTAGTACATACATGTACCTTCCCACTCCCCACCCCCCCCCACCATTTATATGTGTACATGTACAGTGTACTATATACAGGTAGCCATTTTCTTAGAACACAATAAGTACATGTAGTTTCCTATTTTCTCAATAAAAATATAAGGGATAAAATATTATTACATGAATACATACTAAAATAAGCAAATATAACATGCACAAAAATCCATCAAACCTTGGTAAAATGTGCAGCAATGCAAATTAAATTGATTAAAATTCTTCACATGCTGCACAATTAATGTAAGGTTGGGCGTCGGTGTGATGCTGTTTTGTTTCTCCTCAATGACATTCTGTGAATATAGTGTGATTAACTTTTCAAGAATTGGTGCTGTGACAGAAAATAGTTAGTTTTACTTTGTGACGCCGATTAAAGCCCTATTGTATTTAGCTTAATACTTGCAAAATATAAAAAAACATTAAAGGGGCTCTTTAAGTGACAAAGAATGTTTAAAGAGAACTAGCATGTATTTTACTGTACATGTAAATTTAAATTATGTAGTATAAAAGTCTTTCTTGTAAGCGTGAGGAATGCCATGACAATATCGATATCGATAAATAAATATACCGAGAAAAAGGCTGTTTGTTTTACATACATGTATTGGACATATCAATTGAGATTATTATAAAAATTACCTACAACAGATTAATGCAACTGCATTTGCCTGTAATTAAAGGTACTGGTAATAAGTTAAACATCTGGTTACATGTAATAGAGAGGAAGCGGCTTTCATGTACGATTGAAGTTTTGAAAAAAGAATGTAATTAATTGAGCTGCATACGTGTACATATGTACATGTAGCATTGCAAAACTATTGTAATGAATGTTTGTGTGTCCTTACACGCACCAACTGATGGGTAGAGGATAATTGTAATACAAAACGTATAATGGTATTCCACAAGTTTGGAATAAGTTTGTACCCCACAAAGTAATTTCTACAGGAAGAAACTAGGGAAACTAATGTAATTATTATCGAGCACGATTTTGAATGAGATAATTCTTCATGTTCAACTTTGCAAGCGCCGACTGTCAATATATTATGACGCTCTTAAGATCAAACAAGTGCACGAAAACAGCTCACTGCATTTCTTTTGTTACAGATGCTCATTGTATTGCTGATCTGAACCTGAATTTGCGGCATAAATGAATGCTTGATAATTACAGTACAATTGACAGTGCCTCTTTAAGTTAATTAAACCAGTGGTAAATTGAAATTCGGTTCTTGATTTCCTATTTTGCGAGGGAAATATACATGTAGTATACCATAATGAAAGTACAGTATGAGTCACTCCTTGCCTCAGCAGACGCTTTCGGTATGCAGTAATCATCTGCTTTCAATAATATTGCTGCACGCCAAAATTTAGTATTGCTGTAAAATGGCTATGCATATTACAGCTGTCCAAATATCTATCTTGAGGGTCTGTTTCTCACCAGGCAGCAGATTCACACCCTGCTGTTTGCTTGGTTATGATCACTGTTCAGATTTGGAAGCCAAGTATTTACCGGTACTGCTGTTAACTTGCCTCCTGCTCGCATCCCTCATCATTATTACTACACAGTTTGCTATTTGTGGCCTAATAATAACCCAAAGCAGAACTACTCGGTGGAGGTTGATTAATTTCAGTGAAAAGCATCCAGGATTTAAAAGCATTGCGTGTAGGTCGGTGCGAATGGTGCAAATAGGCATCTCTTTGCTAAGAGTCTAATTGTTAATCGTTCTGGCAAGTGCAGTTTAATTAATTGTGCTGTCACTGTACCTACAGTTATTTGCAAAGGCCAGCAACTAACCAAGGAAGGTTCCTACTGTATTTTGATCTACAATTAATGTATACTGAATCAAACCTAATTTGGAAGATGTATGTGCGTGTATGCATGTTTGTTCAGCATGCATGCAGAAGCAGTTGTGAGAAGAAAACCACAGAAATTCCTTGGAAGCTGTTGACCAGATGCCAAAGAGCTTGTTTTAAAAGTCGATGGATAGTTAATCATGTACCAAATTTAACTCCTAGACCATGGCATAATAAGTATCTGTAGTAAATGGTTTGACATTGCAATAATGTTGTTGGTGTAAAGTTCTTACTGTACAGTGTACATCTAACATTTTGTTACATCATAAAATAATGTCTGCATTGGAGTTAGTCAAAGTAACCAAGACAATAATGGTCAAATTAACAACATGATAATCTGTAATGTAAACAGCTTAGACAATTTTCCTGTTAGCTAGCTTGACCGTAACAGGACCGTAGAAATGACTCGAACCAGAATAGCTGTCCAATCTGGGATCACTGCAATCAAAAAAACTTATGCATAATTCATTTAAGCACATCTAGTCTGTCATAGCACAGTGCCCTCATTAGTTCTAATTTGGTCAGTTTGATCATCGTGTCGGGTTAAACTAAACTACATATATATATTAATGAGGACAGCAGAGTGATTTGACAACAGAAATGTTACCCATCTGTCTTGGTGTTAGTCTAATATGCTATTCATCATGGGAGAATCGAGTGTAATTTCAATTGTCCTGAAACAGTGCTGTTGATTAGTAGGCTAGTGTGAATGTACTTGATTACCAGGAACAAGATCGTGCGTGTCTTGCATCTTCACTTGCTTCGCTGGACAAGATTTTAATTATAATTTGTTTCTGCATGAAACTCTTGTCAATGATGAGACTCATCAATCTCATTTTGAATGTACAGATGATCGCTGATGTCATGCACGTACATCTTTAAGAGCAGTGCAAAAATTGATAATTTGATGCCCAAACATGTACTCGATTGTGACAAAAATTAGTACCTGGTTTCTGAAGTCACCTAGTCATAAAATGAATTACAAATCTAGTCTATGTAATTTATATAGGAAATTTAAACAAAGATACATACTTTCATTCAAAGACAAGCAAGTAAATAAGTCTGTTATGTTAAAGCTGCAGTTGCCGAAAACAAGGCCCAATCAACTTACAATTTATACAGCACTTCAATTTCCTACATGTGCCAAACTGTCTCTCAGGGGAAGGTATGGCTTTCAAAAAATTCAACATTAAGTTGTCTTGTAAGTTGTACAACAACAGAATTGTACCACCCTCAAGTGTTGTGTTGGTGGAAACGGAAACCACGAAAAACCCCTAAATGTAGCGGCACCTGATTCTGTCGTTGTGTTGAACAGCTTATCTAATTTAGAAAAACCATATATTTTGAAAGACAGATTTGCATGTGTAGCAAGGAAATGAAGGTTTCTTGTATAATGCTATTATATTTGGTTGTCATTTGTCTTTTTGTTTTCGACAACTGCCGCTTTAAAAATTTTTTTATAGAAAGGAGAACCCTTTTAGCCGCAAAATATGTTTGTGGATATTACGTTGCTAGGACACCCGTCCTAGTGATCTTTCACACAGAGTGTATGTGGAGAATTAATTGCTTTTACCCATACATGTACATGTACTGTAACATCTTGGATTGAGTATTGATTCAGTAGAGAATGATGCACATACCCAAAATGCATTTAAAGACATAAGAACAGTTATAACAGTCTGTCTGCCTTGTTACACAAATGCATTGACTAATGTGTGAATAACGGTAAATAAATTCTAAACATTAGACAAATAAATTTACTTAAAAAAGTTGAGTAGTGATGCAGATAATTAATCTGGCAGTACATGTAGCACACATAATCAGGATAATTTCCTGAAAGTGAACTGTTTAAATAACCACTTAAGGCTTTACTGGTTCAAAAACATAAATAATTGATCGTGATAGTTCGCTTGCCATTAATGACAAACCTGCATTATTGAACTCTCATTCATGTATGAGACATGCAGTAAAGGTGATGTGTAAGAATGTACACTTGCATTGTACTAGTGTAGTTTCACTTCATATTTTAAGATATTTGAACTATTGTACAGTTACCATGCATTCTTATTTAATAACATGTGATCTGTCACCACGAAACAAGAATAAAGTCGCACATTGAGAAATTTGAGATGTAGGTATGTTTAAATTCAGTAGAAATATCCCTTTCTATTGGTACTAATTGGGATTTGACCATCAATATTGCACAACAGAGCATGTGATGTACATGTATGAGATCCACCATGAAGTAAAAATTATAATTATGAGAAAACAGACTTCAAAGAAAATACACCCAAAGATGCAGTGCAAGAAAATGTATCGTGTTCATTTCCATAAAACTACCTTTTCTGATTATATTATGATAACATACATGTAACTTTAGGATATGCTGGAAGAGAAGGTTAACATGTGAAATAATGTAAAATAAGAAATTGATTACCCCTTCAAATTTCGACTTTCAAAAGTCATATTGAAAAATAGCTTTGTGCTTATTTATCCTGGCTTCGTGGTGACAGGTCACAGAATATATATAAACAAGTTATTTAGCTAAATGTCTAGCATCTACGGTGGATAGAAGTTTCTGTTGTGCTTCTCAGTCAAGTAGACTTATTGTTATCCTTTTGCATAAAATTATTTTAAATTCTCTTGAATATTGTTCCCCTTTTTTTTCTGGGCAGGATCCACGCTTCAACCCTGAAGTTGATAAGCGAACAGGCTATCGTACATACAGCATTCTATGCATGCCCATCATCAACCATGAAGGAGAAGTGATTGGCGTGGCCCAGGTCATCAACAAGGTCTCAGGATCTCATGAATTCTCCAATAAAGATGAAGAAGTACGTAGAAATGATTATTTTCCCCATTGCAGACTGTACTAGCCCAAAAAGAAATCGTACTAGCCCACTATTCCGAACCAAATTGTATAATCATTTTGTTTGAGTCAATTTTTACTCAAAAAGTTTTTAACGACATTCTAACAAAGTGGTTGAGAATCTTTTAGCAAGAAAATGGTATTTAAATGTCATGGTCAGTCTAAATTACAAAGGCCATTTTTCTAAAGAGAACCACCTAAAATGCCATTTAAGCAATGGTTTAAATCGGTGGATATGTTGATACTCTTTCTCCTTTTTGTCCAGAATGTGTCAATCCTTTTACTTTGTTGTCTGTATGATGCAAGTCTTCTGTTGGCAAGCTTGGGATTTGCTCAGTACTTTATGCATCTTGTTCCTCCTAAGCACTTCATGCTGATTGATTGATGGTCAAATAATATCTGGCTTGCTTATCATGGTCCTTTCATCTTGGTGCCAGATTTTTCCAGTAAAACTCTAGAGGCCTGGAATAGTTTTGAGTTGATCTATGTGTACATACTGTAGTTGAATTCCAGGCTGCGTCTAGATATTTTTGTCTACTGCTACGAATGTTTTTCCAGTTAAAATCCCCAGTCTTTTTCATCTGACAATAAAAACTTAAAGGTTATCTTGTGCAATTATGGATTTGGTACTCAGGCCTAGAAAGTAATTTGGTAAAACAGTCAGTATGTTGTTGGCGGTATAATTTCTTTTTCAATCAATAAACTAAAAATTACAGCTTCAATTTTCATGAATTTTAATTCCATTACTGCGGAATTACCCCATTGCTCATAAGAAAAACCAGTTAAAAATATTGATTTTTGCATTTAAAAATTACTTCTTTAAAGCAGTCGTAATTTGTAGATTTCCATCCGAAGCAAATACTCTGAGGCAGATGATCTTGAAAGAGATGATTTAATTTTCCGGGTATGGTATACAAATTGTAACAAAGTAGTGACGTCTGTAGTGCCCATTATCTCTTATTCGTAGTTAATGATGGTCGTTTGAGTGGCTGCGGCGCGGTGGATATCATCATGATTACAGCAACGATGTGCTCAGATCGTAAAAAAACATACTTTATTGCTAAAATTCATTGGATGGCTTGTCTTCTCTTAATATAATTCTGAAACATTAGTCAAACGTTTTGTCAAGGAGGAAATGTACTACACGTGCATGTTAACTTAATATCCTGCAAACAGGACTTTTGATATTTGTGTGGGTACTTTTGAATTTTTGTTAATTTACTGTTATTTAATTTTATTTACTTGATTTTTAAAATAAGTACTGTTTTCATGATACATTGTACTACATGTATCTTGAATATATTCAAGGGAATTTATGAGTGCAGATGGCTGCTATGGCATGCTTCGCTAACATTCCCCAATGTAGGTAGAGTGGCGTTTACCCCCTTAGAAGCAGGAGCCTAATTGTATGTCCTCAAAATTACTCAGGTCACTTAAAAGTGTACCTCTGCACATGAGAGCTGATCCATACAAGTACATGTGTACATGCAATTGAGCATGTTAGAAATTCCAACCTAATGAAACTGGCCTTAACCATCGACATGTTTGGTATTAGTCATCTGTATCGCTTTAAAATCATGTTAATACATGTACCATTAACATATATAGTTAATGGTACATGTATACAATTGTATACGGTAATGATGTATTCCATAATAATCCCCCTTATCTCCCCCCCCCTCCCCCAACAACAGCAGCACATGAATCTAATAAGTAGTACATGAATATAAAATTTCTTAATTATCATAATTATGTACAGTACATTTTGTATTGGTATACTGTAGACATACATTTGTACATGTACATGTACATGTATGTATAAATGTACATTGTCTGTAAACCATCATTTGAGATTAAATTTTATTCATGTTTTAAGGGTGCATGCAGTGGGTAGTTGTAGTCAAACCTCAGAGGCTGCAGAATGCAGTACAATATTTGCATTCCATCAATCCGTATTTGCTTTAGACAGTGCCCCTTTAAATAATGTTCATTACCATCCACCATGTTGGATCCTTCTGATTGGATTACTAACCTTCCATAAAAGATATGCCACAGCTGATAACCAGATCAGCATTGCATGTAGCTAACCCCCCTACAGTATACAGTTAAATAAAAATAGGAAAAGAAACCGTAAGGAATTGTTTTGCGGATGATAGAGTGCATGATAGTATCCTATGATTTCTCAAACAGGATCATGGGTTAGCTAGCAGGCCTTGCCAAACTGAAGCGGATTTGTTTTCGCTCAACAGGATTTGTAGGCAATTATCTCTGCCCTGCATTATAAGTGTAAGGAAATCTCAGTTTGTTGGCCTGTGAGTTTACAAAACTCAGTGCCGAGACACTGAAGTTTTATCAGTGGTCGATGATTGTACATCTTTTGTCACAGTCACTAATTGCCACTTGGATTACATCTGTTTATGTTTTACTGGTGTATGACTAGTACATGTATAATTTAGTAATATCAGTAATAGATGAAATGTACACGTCTATGCATGTCCTTGTACATAGATCCACCGATGTTCATTATACAATGTCAGGTAACTGCTACATGTACATGTATGCCTACATAAGTTGCTATTATGAGCTACATCAATACTATACCATGATAGAATTATTTAATTACACGTACCATCAGGAATTGTAGTAATGTAGTTTATCACATGTAATAGTAAGACTAGATGTTGTCTTTGAATATGTAAAGTGTAAAACAGAAGAGCAAATCTTACTGTATTCATTTCTACAGTGGTGAACTGTCACTGTATGTATTCATCAACAATTTACAGTGTGTACACTCTTTTTTGCAAAGAATTAAAGCAATCGTTTATGGAGAGAATTTTTTAAAAATCAATGGTAAGCCATTGTTGAAAAAATATATTTTTGTTTGGCATTTTGTAGGCCTAAAACTTTGCATCCAATTCTGTTCAGTGTCTCCACGGCAGGAAACAATTCAAACAATAGTGATGGTAACCTCATGTGCTGCACAGAGCTATATGCAGGTACTACTTGTGTGTTCATGAACGTGTAATAAAATGCTTGAAATGAAAGGTCTAGGATATATCGTAAGAGTTTTCACGTACAGAAATTCTCTTTTTATCCATTCTGATGAAATTCAAAGGAGAAATTAAGTTATTTTCAGAGCAATTTAAAATATCCAAAATTTACTGAAGTGCAAATTTTTTAACACAATCAATCTTTTTCCATTAGTTTTTTCTTCTGGCCTGTCTGCCATTTTGCTCATGACTGCTTTGAAAGTCACATCCAGGAACTCGAGCGGATTACGTTTAACGCTTGAGCAAATCCTCATAAAAGACTCAGGGTGGCCTACACTGTTTTGACAGTCGGTTTGCACAAACACTCATTTGCAGACCTGTGACAGGCAGGCAGAATCATTTGGAAGAGGTTCTAAACTAAATAAACACTGGCAAAGGCCATTCTGGGTTTGTAGTAAAAGGTTTCAATCACACTTTATGTTACATTGTTACTGTGATTGCTGTGATTTTCAAAAACATGTACATACAAAGTGCTATTGTAAGGAAAGATACATGTTACCATATAAGTTACTATAGTACCACTGGTGTATCTAGGATGCATTATTTGGGTTTTTGATTCCCAAAAGATGCTAAAACTACTGAGTCTACATAGTCAAGGTTTAATGGGCTGGTACATGTACTGAGTACATGTACTAGTGGTAAGGTACCGGTACTAATTTTATCAAAAAGTTGACTTACAAAGATTGTAAAATTTTTAGGCTTCTGAACTTTAATATTTGTACATGTGTGTATATTTGTACAATATTACCGGTACATCTGCCTGGTTGTTCAGATTTATATTTTGTCTAAAATGCCAGTGGGTCTTTTGGAAGAATTTGGAATTACCATACCCATATCCCCAAATGTAACTGCAGTGAATAGCTCTATAATAGAGGTATGTGAGTGTGGGCTAATTTATAAAACATGTTCACCACATTCTAACACTTAATGCCCATTCAATTTGACATTCAATACATCTAAAAATTTGAGCAATTGCCTACTAAAAAAAGTATGAGACAAAACTGCAAATAAAGCCAAATTATTTGAAATTTTTAGCATGATAAAAAAAAGAAGAAAGAAACCCTTTCCGAAATGCATGCATTTTCTTTTCCGGGCACTCACGGTTCAGTCCAGTCTGCATTACCAATTTGCACAAATTATGAGCGAATATCGTAGAGGCTGATTGGAAAATTTATTGGATTTCAGTAGAAGGAAATATGGCTTGAGGCAGATTGTCCCCCTCACAGTGGTTTCCAATTGAATGTTCCTCGTTTCTGTACCCCCATCTACCCCTTTTCCTCTTTGGTTTTGCAAAGCAACCCACATTTCCAAATTTAATCTGGGACTGCTTATGAAAACACAGCAGCCATTGTACGCATAAACGCTTCGATGGAGAGATGACAGTTTTCGTGGTGCAGATAGCATAGCGGGTGATTAAACCATGAGCGCACGGAGGAATGCCTGCAGGGATGCTGGTGCATGACTCAGTGTAGGATGGTGGGATTGTCGTACCAGATAGTGGTCTGGCCTAATTCAAGAAAGAGACAAAATATGTAGCACAAACATTTGACTTCAAGAGCCACTCTGCTTTGGTTTTGTAACAGTGATAAATACTTGTCAAAACTTCTCAAATCTGTTAAGTCAAAAGAGCCAAATGTAACACACTGCTTACACAATTTTGTTTGATTTACATCAAACAGCAGTTTAATTTTATACCTGGGCCTTGAAAAGATTTATGAAACAAAAAGTCCATGCGAAACAGCTCTGTAGTCGTAACAACGACTTCATCTAGTTGCCTATTGTTACTGTTACATTTAATTTTACCTTGAGAAATATATTTTAATGTCGAATTGATAATTTTGGGTAGGTTGCCGCAAGATTAGCTTTAAAATGATATATGCCACGAAAACTACATCCATGAAAAGTTACATAGCAATTTCTTGCTAAATGAATTATTGCTGTTCGTCAATTTTCACAAGACACAGATTTGTAACTGTCTGTGGATGAAATTGTTTTGTGGCATACAGTGTATATTGTCAAATTAACATTGTTCATCTTCTAGAAGAAATAGGGTTTTTTTTGTCAATAGAAAGACAATAAATGTCAATTGATTGAGAATATAATTTATTTTGACATACATGTACAACTAAATGTCTATCCTTTGTGAATAAGATCTATATCTAATTATATGCATTGAAGGAAACCTCTCTGACGCCGAGTGTGTCCATGCGTACACATTATTACCAGGTGAACTTGCACTGATGATGGGGAAAATTACAGGCAGAATGGCTATGCCAGAAGAATGTTGGCAAATGTCACGCTAATTCCTGGGCAACATTCGAGCTGGATTTTTTTTCTCCTTCTCTGTTCGTCAGATTTTGTATTCATTTATGAGTTCTGCATGAGACTTGGAATTCAGAATTTAAACATAATATGCTCAGTAGTGGGCAACTCATGGCGTAGCATTTGTAAAAAAAAAACAGTCGACTTCCAATTATTTCACCATGTGCAACATGTACACACTGAGATAATTCCTTGTATTTAATGACTATAAAGTATTTCATGTATGTAGACATGTACAGCGAGATACTATTATGTCAATACATATAATCATTCATGGAACTAAAGTCACAACAGTATGACTTGGTGTACATGTACATATCATCATCATCATCATCATCAAGCTGTGTCCATCGATTCTTGCTTCCATTGCAGTCTGTCTCTTGTCATCCGTCCATCTTCCCCTTTGATGACCTCTCTTTGCTCCGTTGTGTATACATGTACATTGCCATTCTGACATTCACTCTGCCCCATCTGTTGTCTTACTTTTCTCAGTGTATGCTCGTCACCATATTTCTGTTATTTTCTTATTGCACGTTTTAATTACTTTGACAGATTTCTGTATTTGTGACCTGCTCACAAAATGTGTTTTATGTTGCAGAAATCGAAAAGTGTGTTTGATACATGGCTGGAACGCACATAACATACAGCTTTCATTTTGTATAAGGTAGCTCATATTATTCTGGAGATTCTCTTGTTTGCATAACTTGCTAATTTTCATGAGGATGGATGATTGAAATGTTTAACTTTGTGGGAAAGAGGCACAAATTTATTGATTTTATTCACTTTTATTGATAAAAATCAAGATTTATGTGAATAAAATCAAAGACAAAAACAAAAATGCATTTTCCAATAATTTATTTCTATTTTATCAGCATAGAATGGCCCATTATGCATTAAAGCATAGTGCGACTTATGTAGTGTATCAGACGTGTCTTAGTTTTTGTTTAGAACAAAATGTCGGAAACCGATATATATGGCTTAGGAAACCATGTTGACAGAACAAAAATGTCATCAACATATGATTGCAGGGATGCTTTTTGTTTGAAATAAAAATACAAATTTTTATGAAAACAAAATTGTTAAAATCATTTTAAATGTTAGTTTAATAATACGTCCTCCACAAGTAAATTACATTTGTACATTGTATTTTTCATGAAAATAAGGAAAATGTTGACTAAACTGAATCACTTTTAGTCTTGATGACCATTCTTGGCATTGTATTTCTGAAGCAGTACATATAAAGAGCACTGTCCTCACACAGTCTCTTTGGTTGTACACCTGGGATTTAACTAAGCAATAGCTTCAGAGACTGGTTAGATTTTAATAGGCAGGGATGATGATGATTATTAATGTTGAATCACTGCCCTAAGAAGTGTTTTCCTTTTCTTGTCAAGTGTCTTGAAGGTATGTGTGTCTTTTTGCTTGATTTCTCCTGGGGAGGGGAGATGCTGGTTAACTGGAGCCTGAATACGGATGGCAAGGGACAAATAAACCATTAAAACAAATATAGTGCACAACCTTTAACCTGTGCATCTCGACTTGGTTCCCGGACCATTGTGTGATATTGCTTGTCTGGCTGGATATTAAAGGGAAACCTCAGTACCTCGGGGTTTATAATTTATTTGTAATGATTTGGATGCTGTGTAAACAATCTGGTAAACTGATTTATAGTAACAATAGCAAACAGCAGGTAAGTATCTTTTATTTGATTTCCTACAGGAATTGATTCTTTTCCGGCTTTTTGCATCTACTACGGGTAGAATTACATTAGGCTGTATGATAAGTATGAAGAAAGTAGCGTTTGAATGAGCAGTGCTTACCTTCCTTGGAGTAATATGAATGCAGCAGCCTCATCGATTCATGATGCAAGCCAGTGTTATTACAACATTGCCTCGTACACCTAGTTTTCAATATTAGATTCGTACCAGACTGTATACATTCTTCCTTGCCCCTGCCACAAACCGTCTCCCTTTCAACAGTCAAGCAATTTATCAAGGCACTGTTGTTTATGTTGAAAGATGGAAGATGATTAGACATCGGGCGATTGAATTAAGATTTCAACAAGGAGAAGTAATGCATATATTATTATTTATTTATTTGTTTTCTGTTGGGGGGGGGGGGGAAACAGGCAAGATAAAGTAAACAAATAATGTGCAAATTTAACATTGCATTATTATTTTCATGAGCAGCGATTGTTCAAAATTGTGTGCAAATTATTATCTGAGGAAATAATTTGAAGGGTTATTTTATTGTTGTTGAGTGTTTGAATGATTTTCTTACTGCT
Source organism: Pteraster tesselatus (assembly GCA_032273685.1). Lineage (NCBI taxonomy): Eukaryota > Metazoa > Echinodermata > Asteroidea > Velatida > Pterasteridae > Pteraster > Pteraster tesselatus. The sequence goes on along the minus strand of JAVCKS010001605.1, from coordinate 6,308 downwards.
CCAAGAAACCGCTGGAAATCGTCCTAAATGTTTGATTTACATAACTTCATGGTGGCACTGTTTTTTAATCACAGATCCTACATCAAAATAAAAATGGCAACATTTACATGCAGTTTGTACTTGTTCCTTAAAACTGATAAGAATTAAAGTTGCAGCTGTGTATGTTTTTAGTTAAACAAATCTCTTCATCCTTTGGCAAGTTGAATAACTAACACATGATGGACAATATTGACTCAAGCTTGGTCACATTGTACATCACTAATGTTACTGTAGTCCTTTGAGCATGTTTAAACGTTGAAAGGTTCATTCTGAGACATGTTTGTTCAGTTTAGGTACATGTAATTAACAGAAAGCAATTGGACTATTAAGAGTGTCCCTTCTTTAAGTGTTCGTGGATCTCTTGTGTTTGCAGCATCCTGTGTTCTCAGCATCCTGTGTTTCCAGCATCCTGTGTTTCATCATTGTCATTAATACCTTGATTACTTTGAGGATTCCGGAAAGTCCAGTTTAATTCGCAACCCCAACATCAATATTTTCGC
>JAVCKS010001595.1:0-19988 GCA_032273685.1 Pteraster tesselatus | reverse complement strand
TATAGTCATAGTGGTAGAATCTGGTACACCAGTCACTATGAGTATAGTCATAGTGGTAGAATATGGTACACCAGTCATCTTTAAACTATATAGACAGAGTGAAATAATGTTGTGCCCTAAATGTTTGTATTGCAGCTGTTTCGGCTAGCCCGTAAAGCTAAACGCAATCAAGACTTTGAGATGGTTCCAGTCAGTTCGCGGTCCCTACGCTCTCCGCTTTCCCCGTTCCGCATGTCCTTCAAGGAAGAGTTTAGTGACCAGATGCCATTTGATGCCAAGTGGGAGTTTCCCCGCGACCGGCTGAAACTCGGTGAGAAATCATACAGCTGTTTTTTATTTTATTATTTTATTTAATTTTGTATTTTTATTTTTATTTAAAAATTTTTTTTTTTAAATTTTATTTAATGCATGGATTTTACTTTTAGACAGTTGGAAACAGGCAAAAACTCAGTTTCATTGATCACTGATTGGCCGAATTTTTTTTCCCATTATCCTCGTCGTCATCAACAGGTGCTCTGATTGGTCAAGGAGCCTTTGGTATGGTTCACAAAGGAGTAGCTGCAGGAATCAACAAGCAAGAACGTTACGTACCAGTAGCCGTGAAAACTGTCAAAGGTAGTTCCTTTAACTATGATTACAGTAATATAAACGAAAACTGTCAAAGATAGTTCCTTTAACTAATGTATGATTACAGTAATATGTAGGGATAATGTGGTTAGGGTCAATTCTTTTATATTTGTTTTTCTGGTTCTCGGTTTCAGCCGATGCCAGCCATTCCGACCGTAAAGCCCTTCTTGGGGAACTCAAGATGTTAATACAGGTCGGTCACCACTTGAACGTCGTCAATTTTCTTGGAGCGTGCACGCAAGATCGTAAGTAGAATCCTATAGGCGTGTCGTCAAATTGATCGTGGTGTCAGTACTCTGATTTTATGGACAGTAGACATTCTTGCTAGTGTTTATTTCTCGATGCTCGTTTTTTGAAAGCGTAAAAGGACTGCCCCACAAGATGGCGGCCGTTGAGTGAGGTCTACTTGGTCTATAACGTACAGTGCGGTTTATTCCCCTAGACTCTCCTCTCATCATTGTGGAATTTTGCCCGTTCGGGAACCTCCTGGATTTCCTCCGCTCCAAGCGAGACACCTTCCAGCCCAAGGCGTCGCCGTTCGTGGAGGACGTGAAGGAGGACAAGGAGCTGAACTACTTGGACCTTGCCCTGAAGGAGGTGTGCGTCAGCGAGCCGCCCGCCGTCGAGTACGAGATGATGGAAAGCGAGGCCAAGCGGGTCTCCGAGCAGCACCTTCGAGTGGAGGATCTCGTCTGCTACTGCTTTCAGGTGGCACGCGGGATGGAGTTCCTGGCATCGCGAAAGGTGCTCGCTTTAGTCGATTTTTTTCAGTGAAAAATGTCTTTTTTTTTCTTAAATTATAGTTAGCCCTTTGTTTTTATATTTCATTTCCATTTCATTTATTTTTTATTGTCGTTTTTAAATGATTGTAGCTTGTACAGAGTGCTGAGACGCATGTGAATTGCTCTTTAAATTGCTCTGATTATTATTACTATTATTATTATTAAAACATTACGATTTTTTCATACTGTCTACTTCCCTCTTTGCCTGTGGTAAGCTAAAATCTCAGAATGGCTCAAATGTCCATGACAAGTCACCCAAAGCGGATATTACTTATAAAACGGCCTACGATTTGGTCTTGTGGTTAGCTCTTATTTGTGTTAGCCAATGATATAGGTTGTATTATTATAAATTGGTATAACTATTAATTGTTCATTTCAAAGTGAATTATTTTATTTGGTCAAACTGACAATAGTTTAACTAGTCGAGACGATAGTTCTTGAATTGATCGAGAAGATGGTCAAATTAAAAGTCGCTTCTTTTGTTTTCGTCTCTGATTAGTGTATCCACCGAGACTTAGCCGCACGCAACGTTCTTCTGGCTGAAAACAACGTCGTCAAAATCTGCGACTTTGGTCTGTCTAGAAGCTTCTACCACGAAGCTGACTACATCGGCAGCGGGAAGGTCAGTCGGCCTTAAAAATAAAAAATAAAAACTTTCAGGAAGACGTTTGCCCGAATTGAGTCATCAAATGTTCCCATTCCTGTAATTGGCGGTTATTCCGCTGTTGGATGTAGTGAATAAATAAATAAATAAATAAATAAAATACAGTTTTGGGGATGAATTCTAAAAACTTTTCTCCGCATTTGTATGTGTGCGTTTATAGGGTCTTCTGCCAATCAAGTGGATGGCCCCGGAAGCTATCTTCGACAAAGTCTTCACAACGTACAGCGATATGTAAGTACCGTAACGACTTATTGACCACCACAAATTACTGTCAATTTGTAGTAAAACGGTCAAACATAATTGATGTTAAATATTGATTACTGGGGTGGGAGGGGAAGGGGAGGGGATGGGGGGGTTAGGTGGAAAAGGGGTGGGGAGGGGGAGTGGTGGGGGGAGGGGGAGGGGAGAGATGGTTAGGTGGCGTAGTGGTTCTTTCCTCGCCTTCGCCACCATAGGTCCGGGGTTCAAATTCCTCCGGTGCCAACATATGAATTGTGTTGTTGGTCTCTGCTTCAACCTTGTGGGGCTTTCCCCAGTTTTGTTTTCCTCCCACCATTCATCCCGGGAATAAACTTTCTCCTATGATACATACCCCCTAGTAGTGAGCGTAGCCAAACTGCATCATCCCGTTGTCAACCAGCAGACTAAAATTTCAAAAGAAGATAGTCAAGAGCAAACTTAAGGAATCCCAGTCACAGTTTCCCCCGTAATAAACTAATAAAAATAAATATTTATTACTTTAGTATTAGTAGTCGACTAGAGCACGCGGTGATAAATCTGAGTTATTTCTCTGCTGTTTCGTCGTCTGTGTTCTAGATGGTCCTTTGGTGTGTTCACGTGGGAGGTGTTCTCCCTCGGCGGTTCACCGTACCCCGGGGTCCAAGTGGACGAGAAATTCTACGACAAGATGAAGATGGGTTACAGAATGAGCTGCCCCGATCACTGCCCCAGAGAAGTGTAAATTTACTTTGATTTTCTTGGTACAATCCGGTCTGGAAATATTCCCTGGTTGCTTCGACGGGTCAATAGATGATATCATAGATGTCATAAATACAGGCATGTTAGGCGACAAATAATAGGAACGATTGATAGGTTTAGTTTCCGATAATGGTAGGAAAATACCATTTTAAGCATAGCAAGAAAACCAAAACGTTGATGGACATGCAATAATCTATATTGAAGCCAAATCAAACGTTACTTAAACTGGTTTTGTCTGGTAAGTCCTTCATTATTTCACCGTGTTGTCTGTCCACATGTGTTTATAGTCCATGTAAACAAAATGCCGGCCCTGTCGGGCAAAATAAGTAGGGTCGCAAAATAAGTAGGGTCTGCCGTTAGTTTGTGCATGTTCATGATGTTGGCGAAAAATGCATGTTGGGGGAGCCCTTCCCTAACCCTATCTCTAACCACACTATCCTAACCCAAACCCTACTTATTTTACACCCTACTTATTTTGCACGACACCCCCAAATCTGGGAGGTCGCAGAAAACCCTCCGGCAGAATTAGACAACAATTAAGCACCGATTATATACTGAATATGTTTGTACTTCACTGAAGTAAACAGTAGTTGGTGGGATTTGAACCAGGGTCTACTGACCCCTAACCTTCTAAGTTCTTTTTAAATTTCTTTGTACTTGTCTGTAGGTACCAGTTGATGTTGGAATGCTGGAGGGTCGAACCCAAGGAGAGACCTATGTTCTCCGAACAGGCCGGGAAATTTGGGGAACAGCTCGAGTGTAACACCAGACAGGTAAAAAAACGGCCAGTGCCTAATGCTTAAATAACTTTCATTTCATACACTTATTAAGCGGGATAAAACAAGTGACATAACCGTCACGTACGGTAAGCGCCGCTAAGTGATGAAACATCTGCAACAATAACGGATATGTGGCACATTTGACACTGTCACACCTCGTCCCCCCAACTGTCAGTCAAATTCTTGATATTCCCTTTATGGTAAATCGCAGGAATACATCGATCTGAATATACCGTACCAAGAGGGTTTGTACTTGGAGGCTGACTTTGGCATCAAGCCAGAGACGGTCGTCGAGGAGACAAAGCAGTCCGTGGCCAGCGACATGGACGCGAGCACCGACCCCCTCTATCACCGAGAAGGAGCGGGGAAAATGGTGGAGGCTCATGCTGAAGAGAACCGTTACGCCTCCCTCAAAAGACAAAACGCCGCCGACAAAGACAATCATGTGCAATCCAACAACATACTTCAAACAGATCCTGACGGGCGTACGGATAATGTCTCGCAGGACAAGGAGGACGTTATAGGGAGGGAGGCGGGCGGTGAGGACACGCAAGAGGACGCCCTCAGAAACCACCTGTACTCATCGATAAAGATGGCTCACGGTCACCGTCTGGGAGGCACGGCAGGTGCCGCTGTGCGCGGTGACCCGAGCGAGAAGAATCACACGTACTCGTCCATCAGGGGACTACGGCCTGGTCGGGGTCGTGACCCGAAGACCTCCGACCCGGCCCCCGACCCGGCAGGCCAGGAGGTCGCCGGCGCTCAGCCGACGGAAGCATGTTCGCTGCTCGGTGGCCTGCCCAAACTCCCAGAGAGGGACTGCTCTCCTAGCGGGTCCCTGAGCGGTTCCCCGAGCGGTTCCCCGTGGCCCACGCTAAGGGGCTCACCCAGGACGCGGCCCCGCGCCCCCAAGCCTCCCCTTCCTGATAGGGATGTCCCGACCAAAATATCCCCGGTGCCCGACGAGGTAGAGACTCTCCTAGTGCAGAATGAACTATACCAGAGTGGTGTGAGCAGACTGCCAGCCGATGACGAGTTTCTGAATGTGTAATAATAATCGACGCAGTTACATACAAATTAACACGGACGGCAGTGCATGGTTAGCAAGCCTGCACACATAGTGCATACATGGTTACTGTACCCTCCCCGAGAATGGAAGATCCCAAATACCAACTGCGCATACGGACCCTTACACAATGTGCATAAACATCGCACAATATATTGTTGCCAGAGATACCGTTGTTAATGCAAGTTTTGCAACTTTTTCCTAATTCTATTTCTAATTTTTACTGGCGGATGAGCCATATTGGCTTCTTTTTATACTAGAAAAAAAGTGCTTTCCTATCATGTTTTTATTAATGCACAAAGTTTCAAAACCTCAGTCTGTAAAATTGATGCGTTTAAATGATGTGATCAAGAGTAGATGGTTACCGGTTAAATGAGATAAGCGATTGAATACCGGTTGACCAAACTTTATCAGTGGTAAAGAGTAGATGGTTACCGGTTAAATCGGATAAGCGATCGAATACCGGTTGACCAAATTTTATCAGTGGTCAAGAATAGATGATTACCGGTTAAATGAGATAAGCGATCGAATACCGGTTGACCAAACTTTATCAGAAATGTTGAGGGCTTTGCAGCCCTACTTTGAGGAGTTGAAATTTCTCACCAGAATCTGCGAAGATCTGGTGTTTATTTTGCTGGAAACAGTTTTATCTGCAGCCAGTTTTATTTGTACCAAAGGAAGGTATATTTTAACCAGTACTTTTGACATCTGCCATTTGCCTGTAAATACATTGTCCATCTTATGGATGTATATACATATATATATAATATATTTTTTAATCGAACTTGCCGCCCGCGAAAAAGTTACAAATATTTACGTGATGTTTAATCTAGATACCTTTTTCAATACACTACCCTTTGAAGATTTAGACTTCATGAAATATGACAAATCTTTACCACAATCGCCGTATCTTTAGAGCTGTGATTGTAGCCAAATTTGTTCAAGGGTGACTCGTTATGAGCAGGAATTATTAAGAAAATTAACGGGGTTCATAATACAGCCTTGCAAAATTCTTAGAATGAATTTTCATTGAACACTTCAAGAACAAATTTGTCTGTTTCCAAACTTTCTGAGGGTAGTATGTATGTATGTTTGTTTTTAATTACCGTATTTCATAAAAATACACATTCTATTTTATCGTTGCTAAATTATGCAATTATTAAGTGAGTGGATTGGTGCAGTTTATCACGTGGGAGGATTTTTCTTCCATTATCTCTAAAACTTGGGCTGTCCTGGGATTTGGAAGCCTCAGATATACCAGGTACTACCACAGTCTGTAGGCTTTCCCATTGGGTGAATGCAAGATGAAAACCACCTATACTTGCCTGTTTCTAGTGCACCGAGATTGAGTACTACCGTTACATACGTACACACTCTCTCTACCGTGGCATTATTGGTTTTGAATTTGCCAACCAGATGAACATGTGATGTCAGAGTATACGTTACCGTATTCTCAAAATGTCATAGTTTGATCACGTCTTCAACTGGTTTGCAAAAGAAATGATGGTCCTTGTTTATCACATATGTTCACGTACTCGCAGGAACCTTGGTAGCTCGTTGGACTGCGGATACTACTCCAGAGATATGTCCTTCGAACCCCAGGCAAGACAACTTATAAAGTTCTCTGATGTACATAATTTTACTGTTTATCATATCGGTGCAATACCGCTTTTACCAGCTTTTGTGTAAGAAGCCATTTTGTTTTTTATAAGAAGAGGTATTTCCCGTGATTTTGGCTAAAAACCGTATCTTTTCTAGATTTCCTGATTGTATTTTTATTTATTTTTTATTTACTCTGGTGAGGTTTTTATTTCCGAAGAATAGGAAATGATCGTTGTTATTCCCAAATCTGCGTCGAATCTGTATGAAGGTATTAACCCTGACAACAGCCTGGAAAATATGAAATAAAATGGTCACAATGAAATGGCTGCTTCCGTTGTCAACATTCCTTTCAAACTACAAAACGGTGCATTGTAGGCAATAATGTATTGTTGTGTAGATTTTGTTAAATTATATCGCATTTCTAGTAATGTAGAGCTACTGTCAGTTATTGCCTGCTACAGAAGCTGGCTGGAGTTAAGCACTGATGGGCCCACTGATCATTGTAGTAAACAAGCAGTTAGTAAAAAGAGGCAGTTCTCGTAACCACAAGCCTTGCCTGCTTTCGCAATCACTGGAGACATTTGACCTCTGACCTAAAATAACCTCTGACCTCTATGACCTATGACCTCCGGGACCTTGAAACCGGCAATTAAGCCGACCTGCCCCCAGATGGACTCATACTAGAGAAATTAGACAGTGACAATTATGAGAATTCTGTTGTTTTTTGGGTAGGTTCTACAGATAAACAATACTTTTTGAATTATTCAAATCGGATTAAAACTTCCAGCAATATTATAATTTTCATATCGAAGCGTTTGGTTATTTCACAATATAATTCCCCGGGGAGAAAACTACATTGCATGACCTCTGACCTCTGGTTATTCTATGCCAACATACGTGACAGTGTCAGCTCGTCACGAAATATGAACCACCACCTAGTATCCTATAATTTCAAACCGATTTCACCCTAAATAATTTACAACTTGAATTGCTATAAATTTTGTGGTTTTGCGATAAGTTATTAGCTTTTAGAGTGATGTATGGCAAGGGAACAAAATCAATTCATCTACAGATGATTTCTGTCAAAAACTATTGCCACCAGCTAATAAATTTATTTTATCAAGAAAATAGGGTTTATTCATGAGGTTTAAACAAGACAGGAATCGGAGGGTTAGGCATACATCTTTAAAGAATGCAATATTATCCTAATTACATTGAACTACAGGATAAAGTAACCCGAAAACAAAAGGGTATATTTCACTTATACAAACAATACACCAACTTGATTAGGATTGTAAGATAATTTATTTAAACAATACTTTTCCAGACTGTAAGGAAGCCATTTCGCAGAATATCCGTCCAATAATGGATTGCAAAAGGAACGGAAAAAACACACCCTAACAAGATTGCGGACAGCCAATACGGCTCACACACTAAAAATTGTACATACCCGATTCAATAAAAGTTTACAGAACAGAACGAAATATACAGACGGAAACAATTTTTAAAAAGAAAACAAATTTTACAGCGCAAAACAAAAATATAAATCTACATATATATTATACTTAAATAGAATTGTTAGTTGTAAAGGACTAAGTGTATATAGATCTTATCTTAAATTGATCACCCGTACCTACAACTGCCCCACAATATGTCTTCTATGGGCAAATACTGAAGGACCAGGAGAATCGAGAAACCCAATCTCACATTTATGTCTTTTTACCATCACCAATTGCTTGTTAAACTTTAACCACACTCGTCACAATTATTAAAAGGAGCAGGTATGTTATTCCATAGAAATTAGGAATAAAATATTATTTGATACAAGTTTAGTTACTTTCTACTAACAGTATAGACGACGTCACCCATGCTTACTTAATAGCTGTTTTGATCACATGACACGCAGACCAGCAGGCAAAAGACGAACCCGGAAGTCTATTTGTTAAGTGTTAATGAATGGCGATGGAGTCGACCAGATTTATCGAATAAATCATAATTTTCGGGTTCATTTGAGAATTCTGGGAGGTTGCGAAGTAAAACAAAGTTTTCCTCAGAATGCCAGTTAGTTCACTGTGTAGATCGTATTGAGAAAATGGCGTCTGTAGTAATAATCGATTGTTTTTGCCTGCCAGTGTGCGCATCATGTTTTTGGTTTGGTCCTGACGTACTAGGTGACATCTTGTATATGTCAGGAGTCTATGGTGTGATTTTGAGGTGGGTCTTGCGGCAAATGAGCTCGATACAGCTCACTATTGAGAAGATGGCATAAACAGAAATACATACTTGCTCCTTTATTAAAATTGACCAAGGTTTCAACGCAGCGGCTTGTTGTGCCTGGGTTGTTGTCTATTGACTGAGCCACCAGACGGACAGCGCAAACATCGCTATCCCATTGATGAAAGCAACGGCGTAGCTGGAGTGGAAAGTGTGTCCGGATTCTCGTCTGGAGATAAACAGAAACAGAATAAATAAATCGTTGTCAACCACTTTAGGGGGGAGGGGGTCTACTTATTGTTTACAGATTTACGAAGCAGATAAAGCAGAAAAGTACTTTTGATACGGGCAGAGGTTTGATGAACATTCATGGGTCATTCCACCAGGTTGAGGCACGACTTGTGGCAGTGTTATGTTGGTATAAATGTAGCACCCATTATCCTTAATTACAGTACAGATTTATTGTCGATGTAATATTTATTACAATATATAGGGTGTGGCCCGATCACCCACCCTGTCGTCCCTGGTTGCTTAGACATTGCCAAACACCCCGATGTAATAAGGGACACTGCCACAAATCATGCCCCCGCCTGGCGGAATAACTCGTATACCCAGGGTTAGTTATTCAATTACAAATTCAATTGGGCCAGATTTTAAAACCAGGGAATATAGAAGGGCCAGATATTGTTTAGTAGCCTACTTAAAACATCGTTGTTGCTTTTGGTAATGAAAATTTAACCAAATGCCAAATAATGTAGTAAAAAATAGCCTCAAAACAATGTTGAAATATTTGAATTGCTATTGAAATAGCCTATTGCTTTTGGGCCGGATAGTTGAATAGTTTTTGCTGTACACTCATAAAACCCGATGTAACAGGAGGCACCGACACAAATCACACCCCAACCTGGTGGGGTGTGCTTCGTAGGTACATTTGTTCACCTGAATTTCTGAGGTGAAACTGGGGAAGGTGGGAACAGGCCTGGCCGAAGGGAGTCCTGGTACGTCATTCCGCAGGAGAAGATTAGACACGACACTCCGAGGCAAAAGGACAGCAGCAGCGATCCTGCGAACCCTGAACGAGATGATAGTTTCGGTCTATTAGTGATAAAGAAAACCTGACAGTTGGATTGTACAATTTCTCCCCTCCGAACTTGAGAAAATACAAATGCTGTTTGTTACCTGTATACGATAAAGCTAAATACGATGCGAAGACTTCTGTCCTATTTCCGGGATCAGCCAAAGCCTGTAGAAGTTCGTTACATCCTAAAGAAACAAGAGAATGAATACAATTATTGTACTGAGTTGCATTAAACAATACACAAACGGCTGACCTACAGTTTAACAACAAACATTGTTTTTCCTTTAATGAGCCAAACAATTTACCCAATTTATTCTGTGCATTCTGTATTTGGACTCTGACTACGGAATTTACAATTATTAGTCACAAATGAACAACAAGGATCTAACAACCTATTTCCTTGGCTGGAAGAAATAGTAGCTAACCACAAGAACAGTTTAAATCGAAAGTATAGGGTTGTTAGCAACGCTTTGTCTATTTCCTTGTCAAAATATTTAACTAAGACTAAGAATAACACGGGTAAAAAACTCATTCCAAACTTCCTTCCTTTAACAAATAAAATGACCGCATTTGAAACATTACATTATCCGTTCGGGGCACTAGGCTTCAGTTGCGCAAAATGCAAATACGCGAGTGCAACAAGATGACTCAGCTTTTAGGCTTTCGCAAAGATAAATTAAATTTTGCCTTTTTGGCTTTTTTCATACCTCATCCTTAATAAAGTATTTTCTTATTAACAGCCAAGGTTAATGAGAAAGTACCTAAATAAAGGCAAAGCAACAGGGAGCACCAAATTCTTTCCTGCAGAAATTATGAGTGAATTTGATTAATAATGAAGTGGATATTTTGCCGTCTAAATCAAAACATTAGTTGTAGATCCAGCCACTGACAATTAAGTGACTGTGGGCACTGTAGCTCAACCGACGACGCTCACTGAGAGTACACGAATTATTTTCTTTTCATACTTCTACTTCTAGGGCCTACTACTACTACTACTACTACTATGATACTACTTACCCTCTGTGTTATAAAGCCAGCGCACGATCAGGAATAGGACGATACAGACACACAAAATGAGAAGTCGCTTTGGTGATCCATCTTGGCCCGATTCCCCGTCCGAGTCTCCACTCAACGCAACTTTCGGGCTGTTAAATCTCAGGCGGTCACGGTGCGAAAAGTCCGTCGGTATCAACGCGGCGTTCAACGGCCGCTCCGGCGACGCAATTGGTGGGAAATCTGCCCCCTGCGACAGAACGTAACTGGACAGAAAATCTGCTTCGCAGGTTAGATTTGTTTCCTTCCGGCGTTCTTCCGTAGAATTAGGATTTGCAAGTTTATCAAAATTAAGTTTCTGGGCTAGCGAATCTTTCTCGACGGGTCTTTTTCGTGGCATTTTAAGCTGTCCAATTTACAAAAATTCACCGGATAGTAAAATTAAGAACGGCGTCGTGTTTAGTTTGAAACTCAAGAGGGCGCGGTTCTTGGGAAAAATATCAACAGAGTGGCCGTGGGCGCTTAGAAATCTCCGCGTCAACAGGCGGCGCTCTAAGCATACCGAGTACGCGGCTCAGGTTGCACAACATAAGAGAACAAGAACTAGCGCAGATATGTGTACATGTACATCGGTGATGGCATATGTAGGCGCTTGAAATTTTTAACCAATTTCACATATACAATCGTTAGACATTAGCAGTCTTAAAATATTCCAATTCGTATGAATTCACATTATTTTTCTGTCTTTTACACGAGTCAATTGCCAGTCAATTGTTTTGTTTTCTGCTCTTGTAATTCAAAAGAGAATTTATTTTCTAAGCCTAGATCCATTCCCAATGCAGTTCTCCCAATATTTGTTACTCCAAACTTCTTACTGTACTTTAAAAGAACATTTTTCTAATCAGTACCGTTCTCACTAAATGGACTTGTCTGCCTAGCTCCATTGCCCTCTACTTGTCCACCTTTTTTTATTTTTGGCACTGGCGCGTTAGGGTTCTGCCCCTTGTAGAAATCTTTCAACAACTTTACGGCCTCCTCTGCGAACACGCCCGCTGTACACTGCAGCGGCTTCCCTTGCGTGGCCGGTCCGTCGGAATGGACGCTCAACACCGACCCGCACCCACCGAACCTCTCGTTGGCGCAGCCGTACACCGCCGACTCCACGCCGACCAGCCGCAGGGCACCGGCACACATGATGCACGGCTCGACCGTCACGTACAGCGTGGTCCGTGCAAACACGTCCTCGTGTCGGACGCGGTTCTCCTCGCACCACCGAAGAGCTCCCTCTATGGCAATCATCTCGGCGTGCCGCGTCGCATTCCGCGTCTCGTTGACCTGGTTGTTGCCGGTGGCGATTATCTCGCCGGCGTAGACGAGCAAGCAGCCGACTGGCACTTCTCCATTGGCGAGAGCGGCGTTGGCCATTCCGATGGCTCGACGCATCCATATTGCGTTTTGAGGAGAGGTTTCAGTATCGGCCATGGTTGCCTGTCAATATACACAAAAACTAATCGCCAAAAATATATCCGTTCATTTGACATGAATGTCCAAAGTTGGCGTGTGTGCAGTCGTTTGGGAGTGATTTCCAATCACTGTTGTTTCTCCGTTTGCTTTCGGGTGAACCATTGCTCCAAATACTCCAAGTAGACCTTTTTCTGAGGTGGGGAGGCTGGCACAAAATGACCTAAAAGAAGAAAAGAGAATGAAGAATTCTGGAGATGTGTTAAGAGCAAACGTGCCCATACTTGAGATTAGGTAGCGGTTATCATATTCTATGTAAACAAACTAACCGCCTGGATGATTCAAGATTTGTGGCTCGACGAATACGGAGAGGAGCTTCTCGCTTGACTCTGAAAAACGAAGACGTGAAAAACCATTAAATTTAAGCTCATAACAAGGGCAAACCTACCAAATTTGATAATGAAAATGAGTTCTGAAAGTGAAATCGGTCTGAAAGAAGTTGATCACAAAGCGATGGTCTGCCAGTTTTCCTAACCCAACCCAGCCCAGCCCAGCCCAGCCCCGCCCCGCGCCGTCCCGCCCTGCTTACCTTTAGGAATTACCCCATCTGTATCACCAAAGACGTGTAGTGACGGGCAGTTGATTGGATCAGAGTAGAAAGACGTGTGAGACAAACTCAGACTGTGAAAACCGGCAACTAGTATGGCAAACTTGAAGGGAAAACGGTCATCTGGGGGGGGGGGGGGGGGGGAGAAAAGAAAATCAACTCCCTTGTATCCTTCAAGTAAAAATGCTGATATAATTATAGGGAAATGCCAAAATACTAATTTCTGCAGCAGTTCAAGTATTCATTACTTGGGGTGGGAAGAAAGCCCCACAAGAAATTGGGGGAAATCTACTGAGCAAAAATCCAATCGGCAAAAATTGTTACCCGGACCCTCTAGTGCTGAAGAGAATCTCTATGAAAGCAATATCATTTTGTTTCACTTAGCTAGAGAGGATAACGTGATAGCTGTAATGCTTTACCTCCGCGACTTTGGAGCGCGCACAGAATAGCTGCAAATGCAGCTCCTTGACTGAAGGCCAGAATACCTGAAATTGACGACAAAAATAAAATACACTTGACACAATTACTGAAAACATCTCAACTCCCAAACTCGCCCAGAATCTTGTACTGTGCAATTTTAGACCGATTTTACCTTATAATAATTTGGTAGATTCGCCAATATTAGCATTATCTGGCACAAAGAAATCCATTCACAGTATTTTCCTGACAAACTTCTATCGACCGATAAGCCATTTTGAAAAGAAAATACTTTGTAACTATATGTGGATGAATGTTTTTCGTGCCATATATCATTGTAGAGCTAATTGGGGGGTGGGAGATGGCCTGAGCAGTACAGAGCACTCGCTCTCAGACCAAAGACCGTACGATTCAAGTTCACAACAGGTTCTCCCTCACTCCACCCAGCTGGAAATGGGGAGCTTGTACTGAAATGGTTACCATTAAAAGTCCCATTCAAAGGACGGAAGCCATTACGGTTAATAAATGCCTTGCCTGAGGACACAACTGCTACAACCATCCACGCAGCACACCAGACTCAATTAATATCTAATAATTTGACTGTTCACCCACCATCAAATGGACCTTGTTCCTTGAATGTCTGAGCAATAGACAGCAAGGATTCCTGGAAGCCAGGGTCAACGCCACACTCCTGGCTGGCATGAAATGTTTTATCAACGGTTGAGAACCACCAACCACGCTGATCTGAAACATACAGAATCGGGGCATTTATTAATACGTAGTAGTCTTCATTCAAAACTTATTAATATCCTGATTTCATGACACTTACAAAGAATAATATAATTCGGTGCTGTAACACCTTGATCTTAAGACTAGAACTCCACACATTCTTTGTCTGTTTGATCAGCGCCATGGCAACCCCTACTTACCAGTAGCTTGTTCTTCTTCGGATGGTGCAAGTTTGTTGGGAGCAGATACATACACTTTGAACAGATAATAAATGACCATTATTACTATTAGCAGCTAGCAACACTTCTCCTCAAGTGAGAATGTTTTTGCAACGAGCCAATATTATTTACACTGTCCATCCATGTAAGCAGGTCTACATGAGACTCAACCAGTTTGCTGTAAGTGACACTGTATGTCAAACCAGGCGGAATTACGAATAAAGGAGCAGTTTAAAATACTTTGGAGAGATTTTTAGCAATTTCGATGCTTAGAGACAAACTTTAGCCTTGAACTATGCTAGTACTAGTACTAACCTAGTTCTGTATATTTTTTGATAATCTTCCTCAATGCACCTGTTCTCTCTCGAAATATCTGAGCATTTTGACGGTAACCATGGACACATAGAATCTAGGGAAAAATAGGAAGGTGATTAGGGCTTATAATTCAGTAATAAACGAAGGGAAACCCGCGGTTAGCGCCCGAATTTTTGCCGAATATTGAGATGTACAACTAACTAATTGTAACTTAACCCACCTTCAACTTTTCACTTGACGCAGACGTCATTCTTCATCTTCGTTTACACCAAACTGACTCAGTCCTAACAGTAACACTGACCTGCAAGTTGCAAATACAATGTTTCGAAAATTCCACTGACGTGTTCTCCGTTTTCCGTTGTTTTTGTTTTCGGTTGGACTTGGACGCACACGTGTCACGCCTAGTGCGCCACCAAGAGGTAGCACTATTTACAACTTGATATAACGAGTGTACATCAAGCAAGTCACGTCAGACACAGACATCCCATAAAACACATAATCAATTACATTAGTAGCTAACATTTGGGGCAGCTGTTGTTCTAATTGTTTGGAAATAACAACATTTCAATTATTGACAATGATTGTTTTATTGTGAGCACTATACGTTGCCGAAACTGACTCATAAATCATTACTTTGTAAGTCTATAACTTGTAGCAAGACAAGCTAGCACACACTGCGCCCCCGAAATTGACCCTATACTTTTATATTATATATAATATTTGTTAAAATTTTATATAAAATAAATAGGCAACCTTGCACGACCCACAAAATGAATTCAGAGAACTCGACGTCCGTGTCATATAAGTGCGTGTACAAACCACTAATCTATAATGCAAACCTAGGGTAATAGTTGACATTTTTCTTGTACTTGTACATGTTCATGTGCCGTGTCCAGGCATCATCCTATCCAATAAAAGTGCTAAATGGCCTGTATCACCAGAACAGCAGACTGGTCGAAAGTTTACTCCACCCCTGGGGGCCTCTGGTTATTATCATCATTACTCATGCCCATCAGCTAGCAAGTTGACACCTTCACGCATGCATGGTCGCGAATTTCATTCACTGTAGCCAACCGACACTCGGGACCGTCCCTGTTTGGGAACTCCACATTATATAAACTCCCTTCCGGATAGATCGCAATGACACTAATCTACAACCTATTCTAACCTGGAGGAATACGATAAGCAAAATTTGTGTTCATGCAATAATCGCTTCAAGTGGGGGTTATTTTTTCCTCTCTTTTTTTTTGCAAAACGCTGATATACAGCATAGCCGGCCCTGCCCGTGCATGCAAACACGGCATGAGACAGCAGCCGATCTGCAATTTCTCGTATGTCTATCATCAATGTTGGTGGATCAGAAATCATTCTATGTTTGTATGAGACAAGGACTGTCCACTCGAACGAGGGAAACTACAATCGAGTTGACTCTACACGGAAACCGCTGTTCCACAACCTGAGCCACATGTGTGACCATACCGGCGAAATGTTGGCACTAAATTATTAAATTGTATCGGGTGATGCGATTCGATCCGCTGTGACACACCTGTATAGTACCGCCATGGAACATGTCCGTAGACGTCTCTTGGACAGGGCGATCTCCATCCAAATAGTCATTATCTGTAAGTATTTCCAACACTTTAGCCATCATGGTTAAATAGTCCAGACACTCATACGTTTTCGGGTAATTTTCTGAGTTATCGTAGATGAAATACCGCGATATCTTGCGATTGAATTGTCAGTTAGGCTTTGCAAGAGCGCGTTCGAAATTCATAAAGTTGCACCTTCGAGAATACACCGTATATTCCGGTTCTCGTCAACGCTTCGACGAATTAGATTTACTAGGCCGCATCGCATCGTTCCGTCTGGTGCGTTTAATTCTGCGAGCAAGCCACTCTGTGACAAGGTAGACCTCTCGAACGGTGTGAAGATAAAATAATAAGCTAATTATGTTGTACTTGGATTGCTAATACTAGCAAATAATTGATTGATTTTCATATTTTCCAAACACAGGTTGTGCGTTTGGTATGATCACCACCGCCGAATTCAAGTGCTACGATTGTGCTTCGCTGCTCAATCCCGACTCCAGTTGCCAAGGGGAACCATCTGTTAGTTCATCAACTAAATGCAAAACATACTGTTATGTGAGTTGAATCAATAATGTTGCCACGTTTGTAACAAAAGGTAGGGTACTATATACGTGATGGTATTAAACGATTAATATTCTCGAATATCTTAATATCTGTGTACCCAAATAATTCGCTCCGACGTTCCGCTAAGTGTGGGTTCGAAGCTCGAGAGAGTCGCCTAGAATCCGCTCAGAAATAGAGACGAAAGTCCAATATTTCCCCAAGGTTTCATCACATCGCGAGTCACGAGAGGGCTTGCGTACAAAACCTATCACGATGTACCCTACATTTCCCCAGCATGCGGACTGTCGCAAGGCCATTTTGTTTTTGTTTACCATAGTGGGTCTAATTTATACGAATCACGTAACAGACTACGCCACAAAATAACTGCCGTCCGGCGACAGCAGCGAAATCTTTTTGTGATGCTCAAAACCTGCAAAAAAGTTGCTAATTTCGAGCTGGAATCGATGTTCAGCTAAGGTTTTTTACATGCCCCAAAAGTTTGCTTTTAAACTCCACCTATGCACCATTTGCGTATTAAATGGTATTGGCGTATACCTTTCCTTTCAGCTTTATTGCCCCCCCCCCTAGTGACGACATCTTGTGCAGTCGCGAGGCTCGATACCTTGCATCCTCATAACTAATTCATTGTCCTATTACAATTATTCAGCGAGGCATAATGTGGAAATCCCTAGAGATAAAGACTACTACACGTACATTGAAAGCAATCTGGGTGACTTCGCCTAATCGTCATATGAACTGTAGTGAAATATAGTCTTGGATCCTGTCGAACATTTCACACCTCGGAGTTAGTCTTCGTCTAAGGCGATCCCGACATCATGGAGCAGCTAATGCGTTGCTTCGTGCTGATAGACGACGTATTACGCTCCGCGCAGTCGTGTTTTCAAAAAGAGGACGTTTTTTTTATTTGGATAGTCGAAAAGTATATGACACATAAAGAACTTCCTTTACTAAACGTCTTTAGATCACTACATAATGCTGGAGCCACGTCATTGTAATTGATGGTACATAATGTACATACCATAACGTAGTCTGTACTGTATTATCTATTAGGTATTCCAGTACGCATACCTCCATGGGCACATAATATGCACACAGTACAGTGAGACCAATGCATGTGATGCAAATCGGCCAATTTTGAGTGCCGACCTAATACTAATTTGCCCAGTATATTGTAAGCGCCAGGGCCTGGTATTTTCATCGAGAACATTTTGATCACATCCCATTCGGTGTTTGATCATATCCCATTTTGTTTTCCCCCTCACCCCAATCGACCCCGTCCTGGCAGACTGACGTCATAACCCAAGCTGGTGTCCGCTCCTACATGAAGCGAGGCTGCGCCACGGAGTTGGAGTGCACCGAGGGCTCCACGTGCCGGGAGCTGTCCCGCACGGGCTCCTGCCGCTCCTGCTGCCAATCGGCGCTCTGCAACGACGATTCCCCGGACGATCTCGACTTCGCAGCCAAGGATGACAACAATGGCGCGTCGATGGCGGCAGGTGGCGCCTTGCTGGTCATTCTGGGCGTGGTTCATGGTGTGGGGTATATACTTTAAAGGGACTAACATAAATTTACTTTGAAATGTTGTTGGCGCCCTCAAATCACGCAAGAAATGTTTATCGCCAACCAGGAGCTGGACCGTAATTCCAAAGTGGGTAACGTGGTTAAACTTGTTATCATTAACCACTGCCAACAGTGATGCGGTTTTTTTTTTAAACTTCTCTGATGAGTTTGTAATTAATGTGTAGAATTATTGTTCATATAACTGTTTAACTCAAATAGAACAGGGCGGAGAATTTTCCGAGGTTTATAATTTCATAAAGCTAGTTTAATCTGTCAATAGAGGTAGCTAAATCCATTAGTAAAAATGTAATAGAGGGCGCTAAATAAAAATAGAGATTTGCAGCCAAGAGAAGTCATTCAATAGAGGGCGCTAAATCTATGGCTAAATTATTCAGTAGAAGATATTAAAATTTAATGTTTAAATAGGGGACAATTATTTCCAAAATGCAAAATCAAAAACATTTCCTGATCATACTATTTTGTAAAAGAGTACAATTTGTAAAATAGTAATATTCGTAAAGTCAGCTAGTTAGTTAGCATGTTTTGAGCTGACAAAATCCCCAAAAACTCCCACATGATACCTACACCACCTCCTAATCCCTAATAATCCCAAATGTTCCATGATTGATTGAATATCAGAATTACTGTCTTATGTGAAATGTTAAAATTCTGTGCGAGAGACTACGTACCAGCTGATTCTTTTTTAGCTTTGCAAATATCTTTGGGTTTTAAAGGGGCTCTCATCATCATGGCTGAATAGCACGTCCTCATTATACCGTAACGCAGGAATTCCAACCACAACTTCCAAGCTCGCAATTGGCAAATCCTGCAACCTCCCTTCTAGTTTTACAGCATGTTATTACCACCGTCCAACCAATCGACAAAACGGCCTTCTCACAAAAAGATCCCCTGCAGCAGTGCCTCTTTAAAATTGTACTACTGCACTGCAGGCGCATTTTGTAAGCGTCCATGACTTTGTGTGTAAGCCATATTGTGTAAGCCACCCTAACGTGAAGAATCAATCGACTAGCCGAAACTTCTGTTGGTTTAATGTAGCAATGAACACTCCACTAACCCCACCCCCCACCCCAAAAAGAAAAGAAAAGCAAACTTAAAATTTGGGGCTCGAGTCCGTGCATTATGAGGGCGCCCTATTATCCCTAATGGTATCTACCAAGGAAAAACAAGATAGCGAATGATTAGCTCTGTAAATAGTCTCCACAGGGTCAACATGACTGTACGTCATTCCTACGATTTATCCTGGCTAATAGCAGGCGGTTTGGAGGCCATGGTCTTTATGTAATAGAGGGCATTACGGGCCGCCGCTGAGCGCGAAGCTTCCTGCGAACCGCCCGTGCCGTGACAGACGACGAGAGGTGAGGTCTTTAACTCTACGAGGCACTGGTGAAGGTTGTCACGGGCTGGTTTTGGGAGGTCGATGTAAGTCACGTCAAATGCTTGTTCATCCGCTATTAGTTTTAAGATAGGGCAGGTTTGGTCATCTGGGCAGAAAAGGGTGGGAAGCATTTCCACTTTAATTTAATTTAATTTCAGAGAAGGTTGACAGACAGACAGACAGACAGACAGACCGACAGACCAACAGACAGGCAGGCAGGCAGGCAGGCAGACAGGCAGACAGGCAGGCAGACAGGCAGGCAGACAGGCAGACAGGCAGGCAAGCAGACAGACAGGCAGGCAAGCAGAGAGAACGCGCAACAGACCGACAGCAACATAGACCTACCTGA
>JAVCKS010001574.1:24457-37968 GCA_032273685.1 Pteraster tesselatus | reverse complement strand
GTGGGGCTAGGAGGGATGGGGCTAGGAGGGATGGGGCTAAGTGGGATGGGGCTAAGAGGGGTGGGGCTAGGAAGGGTGGGGCTCAGAGGGGTGGGGCTCGGAGGGGTGGGGCTAGGAGGGGTGGGGCTAGGAGGGCTGGGGTAGGGAGGGGGTGGGGCAGGGAGGAGTGTGGCTAGGAAGGGTGAGGCTAGGAGGGGTGAGGCTAGGAGGGGTGGGGCTCGGAGGGATGGGGCTGGGTGGGGTAGGGCAGGGAGGGGTGGGGCTAGGAAGGGTGGGACCATAAGGGGTTGTGATGGGGGCTTGGGACTAGGAGAGCTTGGGCTACGTGTAGGAGGGGTGGGGCTAGAAGCGGGTGTAAGGACACACCTCAGTTATCAACTGTGAATCACCATGACAGTTGGTTGGAGTAAGATTAGGAGAGACAAGTTACTACAACTAGACCACCAGGACAGCTGCCTAACCATTACATGGGTTGTGTTGCAACTAGTGTATTCGCTATTAACAAGTATTGAGATGCTAGATCTACGTATTGAGATGAATCATACATTAGGTAAAGTCTGCAAGTGGTTTTTTTATACTGCACCCAGTTAGTTGCAGGGGTCATACTTCAACTAGAATGTTCGCTATAAAGGACCCACAATTTTCCTTAGCCATTAAGTCACGACCCAAATTGTTGACATTTTTTAACCACTCAAATAACCAAGAAGCTTTAAATTGATTTAAAAAATAGTGAAGTAATAGACAATGCCTTCATGCGATGTGAAAAACATGAAAACCCCCCCCCCAAAAAAAAAAAACCAGGGCGCTGTGTCATGGGAAACATATGTCCTTCAAAATAAACAAATTATCAAAAATTTGAAAAACTTTTTTCCCCACAATTTTTTCTCGACGAACGCATTCGTGACCCCATCAAGTGGATCCCGCGACCCACTTTTAGGTCACGACCCCCCCCCCCCCCCAGTTGAAGAACCGCTGCACTGAGCAGTCACCGAGTTACAAGAAATCTACAAGTTGAATGCATCAGTTGAAATAGTTCCCAAGTTTCTTTCACTCAAACACTCTCCTTTGGATAGTTCCCCTCCGTGTAAACCACATTGACTCATTGTTGCCTGGTTGGGCAGGGTTATACTTCCTCCCAACTGACTCGTGATAAAACTACAATCAGTTCCTATTCCTTAATTGGGTTTCCCCGTGATATTTACGGACTTGGTTTGTCCTCATAATAAAGAGAAGTTGGCAGCTTTACTAAATTGTAAACTTGGGGGTTAGACGGGGGGGAGTGACGACGCAAACAAAGCTCAATATTATGACGGTTGGGACCGGGCGGGTTTTATAGATCACCTCTGCTCAGGAAGAAAGGGAAGAACGTGAAAGGTCAAATACATGTGACCAGTCACCACCAGATAACAGGATGAAGTCACATATTGCTATTTTTGTTTGTCAGTGTGACTATTTAAAAACAGAACTAGTATTATTCTGATAGTCAATTTTTAGATCTTACTTCGATTCCGACAGTCGGTAAACTTTCATTCTTCCATTTTTTATTAATGACATCCTCATAAGATAATCAGAAAAAAACGTACTTTCAAAGACCCGAACATTCATTCAGCAGGTTGTGCCGTCGTTCATAAACCTGACAATGACATGATATGCCCACTTTCACGTGAACTTTAACAATCAGTCTCAGGACGAATTGACTCGAGTTGAGTATACTCGGCGTTAGTCTTTACGAAAGTAAGGCGGACACAATAGGATGGCGCTGTTCCGGTTGGGTGAGGTCTTTTAAGTTTTACCCAATCGGAACAGTGACATACTTTGAAAGGGGCTCATTGGTAGCGAAAGGGGCTAATTAATACGTGCCAATCACATCCATTCACCGGTTGTTGTCGTGATTCCAGCGATAACTTTCCTTCGGCATTCAACAGTTTAAGCTACAACAAATGGCTGGCAACGTCATGTGAAAAACCCAGTCATTGGTAGATCAACTAGTTTGATGTACTTTATATGGCACGGGACCATTACTCAGGCTCGACAGAAGATGACTAGTATTAATAATAATCTAGGACAGTTGCCAATCAATCACGGCGTGTTCAGGGAAGCAATCCCGGGTTCAGAATCCCAAGCGACGTTAGGGTGTGCGTTCGTTTTCACGATCTACAGACGTCCCTTACGCATTCTGTGCATTTAACAGCGCATTAAATGCAAGTTGTCGCAAACCACTGCACAATATTTTACACATCACAGATCAGTGGTCGCAACAACGGTGCCTAGCGAAAATGTAAAAAAGCTACACGTGTTCTTTATTTACCACCTAGTTATAAACCTAGTTATAAACTCTAAAACAAACTCATACTAACAATCTGGTTTGCTTTAAACGCGAAGTTGATGGTTCAATCGCAAAGGTCAAAGGTCGAGAACGGCACACACAAACAGTCAGACCGACCACCTAATACTCTCTCTCACAGGCACCGTAAGACCAATGATAACAAACAGTGTACAGACTGGCAGGTATAACATCGGGTGGGTAAATCACCCACGGTCTGTCCAAGGAATCACCAAGCCTTTAAAATCAGAGGCAATGATCGCAAATGTTGGCCACAGAGAACAACTAACAGATGTGGCATAGAAGGGGGAGGGGGGTATGGTAATATTTCATGGAGTACAAAATAATCAAATGATCAAAAAACTCAACTTTGAGGCAGGGGGGGGGGGAGGGGGGGTGGGGGAATGGATCAAATAACCCAGGGCTAGTCAAGAACGTTTGAACATGTGTCATCTACAATCAGAGAAACGTATCCCTGCACAAGAGACAGCAGTAACCTTGTGCCAATCTGCACGTACCTGATATACTTGAATATGGCTGTGTATGTGTCTGATGACTAAACCGGTACACATGTACACATGTCATTTGCAATTATCAACGTTCAACCCCCATTAACATGAACTTGCCACAGGAGATCGGATGATAGATGGAACTGTATAGTGTTATGTGACAGGGAAATAGGCTGGATTGAACCAAATCCGTGCCTGGTTTTTCTCTCCTCCATTTGTTTCACTACTCGTGTGGGGGAAATATACGAGGGTTGGGGAAATTCAACAGGTGGGGAAAGAGTGGGGTGGGGTAGGGTAGGAATGGGAGTAGGGTAAGGGTGGGGGTAGGGTAAGGGTGGGGGTAGGGTAAGGGTGGGGGTAGGGTAGAAGTGGGAGTAAGGTAGGAGTGGGAGAGTGTAGAAGTGGGGTAGGGTGGGAGTAGGGTAAGGTTGGGGTAGAGTAGGGTGGCGTAGGGTGAGGTGGAACCGGGTGGGGTGGAACCGGGTGGGGTCGGACCGGGTGGGGTCAGACCGGGTGGGGTGGGACAGGATTGGGGTTGGACTAGGGTCACTCACCTCCTCCCAATACTTGGAATCACCATTCAAAGAAACACACCACATATCATTCAGTCTGATAAAAAAAAAAAAACAATGGAACAATATGTAGCAGGCATTTCGGGTAGCACAAGTGATAGTCTTTGCACAAGGTGAACTCTTTGCACAAAGGCTAGTCTGTACAGAAGCTAGTTTTCATAAAGGCTAGTTTCACAAAATCAAGCATGGAAGCTAATCTCTACACAAAACTAGTTTCTTAAATATGGCCTCTAGACAATCTAGTGTCTACATGAGCTAGTCACTCTACAAGCTATAGTCTCTCCACAAGCAGGTTTCTCCACAAGTTAATCTCTCTACAAGCTAGTATTTTATTTTTTAAATATGTTACCTTGCATTTCCATCATATCCTGCAAAGATCCAGAGTTTGCCATCATAAATGGCTGCACCATGGGCTGATCTAGCTGGAGGTAGTCTGAACACAGCAAACAAACAAACAAACAAAACAAACAAACAAAACAATTACAATGGAAATCACATGAGCAACAGCATGGGTGCACAAACTGTTCCAGAGCTGCGGCCTCTACTAACTACAGGTCTCCATACATTCATCCAACTTTGTTTTTCAATCCTTAAAGACTTTATTATGAACTCGATCCAAATGAACACATTTTAGGATGTTATTTTTATCAAAAGGTCACCAAGCTATTCGTACAAATTCTGTGTGAGGACAATCACATACACCAGTATGACGAATCTGCAAGAGATAGAGTTGTTTTGTCACATTGTCTACGATTCACGTGGTTTAAAGCAAAGGTGTTTCGACCGTTTGCAGAGTAGTTGTTTTGTAAACGGGCTGTTTTGTAAACGGGCTGTTTGCGGTGTGGACTTCCCGCAAGTTTGGACCTCATTTTGACCCCTAAAATCGCGGCATGACCTAGATGGAAGAGGGAAATAAATTACTTTAAGAAGACTGTGGGGACAGTGCTTAAAGAAACTGCAACCTCACAGGAAACCACACGGCTTAATTACAACCCGCAACCGTGATGTTTGTAGTCGTATTAATACATCGCAACAGACATGAGCCAGTCGCCTCCAATTGAAACAACTTCATAGAAGAAGTTTGTTATAGCGTAAAACGAAAAAAAAGTACGGTGGGCTGTCCAGCTGGGGATCAGCTAAATAACTTTATCAAAGAATCTTGCTATATAACAGAGGAGTGACGAAACACAGAGGGAGCAGTTTTCGTCTCATTTCATCCAATTAAGACAAAAACTCGGCACATGTAGTTCCTTTGAAGAATGTTGTTATAACAGTGTTCTAATTCACAGTTACCTCACTATACAAGAATGTTGTTCTTTATAACGAGAATTGTTATGTTGCAAATACATTTTCTTCTAACAGTGTTCTTTATATACAGTAGTTTGTTCCCCAAAATTGGGTTCATCACATGCAGTAGTTTTTCATTATTATTGCAAAGTTTCTGTATGATTTTGGAGTGCCGTGGGCTATAGCAGTCTGGTGCATTGTGTTCTAAGGACAAATGGCAGCCGCTGGATAGGGTTTAAGTCCCAGCACCTGCGTCCTCAAGCAAGACACTTTACCCATAATGGCTTCTCTCCACCCAGGCGTATAATTGAGTATCCTGAGAGGGTAGAGGTGGTTTATGTGTTTGACTAGTCAATGAGCGCTGAATATCCGGCAGCTATTTGACTGTGTTCTCCCCAGGGAGCTGAGAAAGTTATTAGAATGATATTGGCCCAATGATCAGGAGTAATATGTAAAGCGTTAATGATCATTAATTTGGAATTGCGCTATATAAGCATCGGTATTATTATTGTTTAAAAATTATTATTATTTCAAAAGAACGTTATATAAGAGTTCTTTATACCCAGCAATGCTATAATAGAATATTGTTAACGATAGTGTGGTCTTTGCATCCAGGTTCCACTGTGCAAACCACACCTGGTCCACAGTGGTCAATGTGTCTATTAGCGAGGCATACAGTACGACTAGCAGGATATGCTTATAGTCTGTGCCAATGCTACGTATATTTACAACTAATATCCGAGCACGATGTTTTATAGGCAAAACACTGGGACCGTTCTATATAACTTAATTCCAACGAGGAATACCAATCCACATCCTCTTGCTGACTTGGCATTTTCTTAGGGCTTCTGGGGACTTGGAGGAAGGGTAATTTCTATAAACGTTTATAGCTTGGATGCAATGACGTGGCTAATTGGCTAACAATATTTCACGGGTCTGCATTAACCAGCTACAGAGGTTGGTTCTCTTGTGCTTACTCTATTTTGGTCGACGCGCCATAAACAGCAACAGGAAAATTGCCTTTGTGTGTGAAACTGATGACAGCAAATCCACTAGACTGAAGGTTAAAGACCAGTGGTTTATTTCATCAAGTCCTGAGCCTGCTGGACTAAAGTCAATAAATCCACAAGACTGAAGGTATATACTAAACTGGACTTCAGTCCAGTGGTTATTTCTGGCCCAGAGACTGCCACACTAGTCAATAAATCCAAGAGACTGAAGGTACAACCACTGGACTCCGTTGAGCAGTCCCAGGGGTAGTATTCAAGCCCAGTCAAGTCAAGAAATCCGCTTAAAGTCTATCCCGTGGTCCAGTGCGAAATATTTCGGAGTCTCCAATTTGCTCACCTGCCTTCAAACTTCCACTCCACCCACTGTCCGTTGGAGAACTTGTACTCAAACAAGTCATCTTTATTCTGCAGGTTGGAATTGGAGTAGATATCCCCTGTGTACCCACCTACAAACAAAGCAACAGCGCACAAACGAACAAGACTGCATTCATTATAAAAGCATTAGATCAGGGAGGAAGAGTGTCTATTCAACCACATTAGTCTGACCGTGACGTTAACCATACCGTCACGTTAACCATCGGAGGTCCGCAGGACTTTGTCAATATTGCCAGTTTTTTTCTACAAACTCCAAAGATGACTAATGCGGTTTATAACAACAATACATGACAGTGGTGATTGATACAGCCTCTGGCAGTACAGTAGCCCCACATCAGAAGCAGTTAAAACCATTATCAGTTCTGACATAAATAGTTAGTGAGCGCTGAATAATGTGTACAGGAATGACACCGAATGGGAGATTCGGCTGGGTTATTCAGGAGGGATACATGGCCCTGTTTCTCACAAGGTCTAGAGTCAGAGTGTTAGCAGTAATACTGTCCTTCATTAACCTCGCCAGAGGTGAGGTTATTGCATTTGGGTGCGTCTGTCTGTCTGTCTGCTCGCATATCTCAAAAACCGTCAGCCGGATTAATTTCAAAATTTTACACAAGGAAGGTTGTGTTCGTGGCTTGGTCCTCCTCGAGTTTGGCCGAGATCGGTCAAAGGTCAAGGTCAGGAAAATCGATAGCTCGTTTATGTTAATATTTCGGTCAATGGAGGGCGCTATCATGGCGAGGTTCTGCAATCTCTGATTGTCTTGTTTTAAAATTAAATTGTTGGGTAATGCGGGGGAACGTTCATAGGCTTTTCTCTAAATAAAAAGGCCACTTTCAGATACATCCTTTTGCCAAAGAAGGGCCAGGATCAGCATGACGGGCTCTCACTGTCCACGCAAAGGATTAATTTGTGCCCCATTTCCATGATTAGTTTCTCATAGGGTTATGTAAATCTTTACTTTAGCATACTCTACAATAACTGATTCCAATTGCTATCAGCGCACACAGTACGTCTTTAGTCTATCACATGATCACAAGTGTAGTATGACACAGCTTCTAATAAAATTGCATCCTTTAGCTCTAAAAGAAGAAATCTCTCTTATTGGTAAATGTTTCGTAGTCACGTTCTTGGCCATCCTTGGGGGCTAACATACAAGTCTAGGATTATAGGTCAAATAACAAAAATAGTATATCGGCAGCATTCCCAATTCTTTTTGTTGAAATCGCATTATTTAGTAATTTTTGTACATGTATCATTGTTTGTTTTTGCAAGTGTACCTAATCACAAAATTGCATAATGTGGTATCCTTTCCTAAATGTTTGCAATGTTGTTATAATATTTTACTTGAAAAAAAAATAAAAGGTTTCTATAGGCAAAACATGAGCGTGTTCAATTACTTCGTTGAGCTTACTCACACTTGACTCACACGGCCCAACTAAGCGACTCGCCGAGTGGGTTACTTCATGAAGTATCCCATCGTCCTATTGCGGAAATCACGGCAGATCAAGAACAGAACACCGCAATTTTTGTATGGACATTGGTGGGAGTGAACAGGGTACCGATCAACCTCTTTATCTTGGGGGGGGGGGGGCAAACCCATTTTTTTGCAGCAAAAAGATATAGAGTGTTCCCCTTCCGCTTTGGTAGAGGTAAAAATTAGAGGGGGATAAATTGTCATCGCATCACAGCATCTAATCACCGTTCCTCCAAAACGTCAAGATTGAAGCTTCCTTCATCTTTCCGGATGTTATCACACAACAGCTTTATCAGTTCCGGGGGTCAAAGTTCAATCCTTCTTCGAGTTCAATTTATAGTGTTTGTTCTACTTCACTACACGTGTCTGTCATGACCCGAGGGGTAAGCGTGAGTAAGCTTCGGGAAGGTAATCAAACACGCTCAAAAAAAAAAAGAAAAAAAAAAAGGGGGGCCTCTAACTTTCTTTTAGTAGACAACAAACTAGTTTTTCTTTCTTTGATTTTACATGGCCTCATTTCACAAGGGATGGTATAGGTCACACAGCGGCTGTACGCTACTAACTATACGCTGTAACATCTGAAACTTATTTGTAATATAATCGTGACTAGCGGGGAATCTGTACAATATCCTGTGGGCCTCTTCATTACTACTGACCTTGATAAAGACGTGGCCTTATTGGGGTTCGCTTGGAAACAGCCTCACAAAACGATGTTACTCTTTTATAACCGTTTCCGCAACATCGGTTCAATTTTGTATGTTGACCTCAAATGACCTCGGTATGTGACCGTGAACATCCAAAAATGAGTAGCAGTTACCATCGAACAGCTGTGATCCGAGTTTGGTTCCAATTGGGTTAAAATGTTTCTCTGGAGATAAGGTTCTCTGGAGATCAATTTTTCAACATTTTTTAAACATACCGTACATATTATACATGCATTCAAACATGTACAGTACGTACATACACATACACACAGGAATGGCGATTGCATATAGCCTCTTTTTGAACTTCATTCAGACGAGACAGAAAGATCCAGAACTCAATGATACAGTGTCTGCAAACAGTGACCTTTGAAAATGTTCAACTATTAAAAGTTTACCTGATAAAAAAACACAAGATGACTGATGGTCTATGAGCCAGCACAAGGGTTCGTCAGGGAAAATACTGTTTCAGTGATATATTAGTAACGCTGTATGATATAACCTTATGGGAAACTATTATGAGAAACTAAACAATGGAAAAAGAGGAAACATCATTGGTGGGAGAGATTATAGCTTACATGCACATTGTGAAAAAATGAAAATTAAAACAGAGCTCAAGACTATAGATTGCACAAAAATTCCATGGGGGGGTATAAAGGTAGAATATTTCGCCATCACGGGGTCTCCAGTAAACCTGGGTTATAATCCGTGATCCAAGACATAACGTTAGGAGGAGATATCACCTCAGAAGTATTCCAGTATATATTTTTTTAAATTAGATCCAGATTCATTGGATTCCTACAGTTATCCTTGACCACATACGTGCAGTCTGCGAAGAAATGGCACAGATGGGGTTTGCACATGTTTCACATGCTCCACGTGTGCGCCGTGGATTACACATTCGAGTTCGTAGCACCACCATCACTGATTGCCTAAAGGTGAGGGATGGTGGTGACATCCTTGGGAATCTCAATCACTGTACCCTAATATATCATTCTCCCTCATTCCGTTACGTGCTGGAATGCGGTACATGGGTTCACGGCTCGAGATTGTTTTCCACTTAGAAGCACAAAAATCAAGAAAGGAAAAGGAGCGGGGGAATTTCTAACGGTTGATAAATATTCAAATTGAGAGTCACCACGAGATCACTCACGGTATTATTACACCGAACATATCACATTCTGACCACACCCTGCAGAGATTACTGTAAACCTCTGCACGTAGATAACACATTCATCGCCATTCATTGCCTTTACCCACTTTCACAATAAATCCCTACCACACCATGACAATTGCCGAGACGGCCTACATTTCCTTACGGGAACTACAAGCTCAGGAATCGTACTAATCATTGAGATCCGCCGCACTGCATCCAACGTCCTTCTGTTTCTTAACAGGTCGGAAACTGGGAGCAGAAATATCACAGGACCCTCCCCACACAAGATTCAAAAATGTTTCACATGGTTTTGAGGCAGCGCAGTGACTTCCTGCTAAACTTGGTAGTTAAAGAGGAGATGCACAATCTCTCACATGCTTTGTTATAACTCTTTGACTACCGGGGCATTTACAATAATTAGTTACAAATTCTACCATGGATTCATTGTTTTTGCGGGCGTTTGTTTGTTTAGTGTTTGTTTGCTTGTTTGTTTGTCTGTCTGTGTGCCTGTGGACAATTTGCTAGCAACACCATACATCACAATGTCATGAAACTTCATCAATATCACCCCCTACCCTAAGGTTCCAGAGAGTTTTTATAAGTTGAGAGAGTTTGTATTGCACAAGAGAGGACGCTGTGACCGCCTAACGGTCAATTGTTTACAGTCAACACTGTGTGGCAGGGATACTTGCGCTCCACTGAGTGCCCTCTATAGTTATAAATGTACCATGCATTATGGTACCATGTATTATCTCCAGACACCCATAATATAAAGTATTAATTACCGAATATGAACATGCTTCCATGGTAGACGACAGCTGAATGATGATAGCGTGGGGGTGGCGGAGTACCATTCGTAAATGCCCTGTTGGAATAATTAAAAGGAAAATTCAAATCGGATAATAGCCGCATGTAACACTTCGGGAACATACATCATTCGTAAATGCCCTACTATTTAAAACCATGTAATTGTATCTCTTGTTTAAGAGTGTTTATTAAGGACTGTGGTTATTCAAAGTTCTGACCAGCATACTCTAACTATTATCAGGAGATGTGCCACCGTGGACACTGGTGGAACTTAAGCATGCAAAGGTTTAGGAGGAATGGTTTAAGATCCATCGATGTTTTGGTTACATGCAGTACAATTTAAGCATGGTCAGAAGAAATGTGGAATTGTATAGGTGGAGTTAAAACAGATGGTAGGAGAATGTGTATGAAGCATATGGCTGTTTAATATTTTGATTCGTATATACTAGCAGGAGTAACCCGGTGCTGCCCGGGTTCTAAAACACATCCGTGTCCCGTGTCCATGGTGATTCAGGTGTTGGGGGGTCTATATGTTATGGTTTCTGAGTTCAGAGCATTCATACATTTACACGGTTTGCCCTTTATGTATATATATAGATCAAGCGCAACAAATTACAACAGAGTGGAAGAAATAAGAACCATTTCCCAAAAAGAAATTATACAATGTATTTGGCTGATCAATGTTAGGGGGAAGGGCTAGACTCCAGATAGTAGTTGTGGAGCCTAATGTAAATATCTAGGTAGAACAATGCAGATATTAGCATCAATACTTCAACCGCGTTCAACCTTGAGGCGGCCTCCCTATTATACATGTACACCACACAATCCTTTATTACAACACACAGATACATGACACTGTCCAAGTACGGCTCTTCTGCTGGATCACCCCAGCTGTTGAAACGATTGGTTAACTCTTATAGCCCTGGTAACTATAGCAACAGAGTCACATAATACATCACATGTACACGATCCTTCATTATAACATGTATCTAGAGACACTGACAATGTCCGAGAGTCATCACTCAAGCTCTTGGTAATGTACTAGCCATATGCGTGGTGTTTTAACCTAATAACTCAAGACACTCCCTTTGCTCTTTGAGTATATTACACCCAGTTTCAGATGGTCTGGCTATACCCACTGACCCACCTTCAGTCAACCTCCAATAATTATTTCAATGTGACATGTACTACAGGATTGTACACAGCTTTGTAGACATGAGCCACACACATTACATGTACTTATACATACAGCCTTTTGAATATTAACTGTTTTACACATGTACTGGTTTTTGGGAAGGATGTCTTCATTCTAATCTCTTCAAAATATCTATAAAATTATACTGTTAAGCACTTTTTTGTATCGAAATCTATTTTATCAGTTACTTTGTGCACGTTCGTTGTTTTGTTCATTGGTTGTGGCAATAGAATTCAGATGTGTGTTGTTGTTTTTGTTTTGTTTTTTGGGGAGGGAGGCTCATTTTCAAGATTAGACCATTTCAGAAGGAAATATTTCACACAGGAAGATTAGTATCAACCCGCTAATCATGTACATAAATTCTCCAGATCCTGTATTAACACCTGATGACCACACAGAAATGTGCAATACCCAGTAATATTGTAGAAACTCAACCACCGTAAACAAACTAAACTACAGTCAGATTGTGTGCTAATGAATGGCCACCAGTACACCACATACATTGTGCATTGTCCTGTAGGCTAGGAACCATGTACTAGTCCATATCATACTATGAATGATGTCATATTCATTTAGCATAAACAACTAACAATCAACTATTATGCCTTTGATTGATCATGCTTTTATTTTTATGAAGGAAGGACAAATGGGCCGTGACTTCGGTGAGGATTTTTGCAGCTCAAAACAAACAGTGGATTGTATGGGAAATGATTGTTCTAAGTTTTATGAAGGTCATCTTGTGTGAATGGAGGAAGTAAGATAATAAACAAGCAAAACCACAGGTCTTGTGATTTATGAATGGATGACAAACATTACAAATAATATTATTAAGTTTTCCATGGAAACAAAACTTTGATGATCAACTTATTTTATTTTTTTACCTCTGCAGTAATATTATCGGTACCCACAAAATTTTCCCTTTGGCCCTATTAAAGCCACCGGTGTTTACTGAACGTTTTAAACAATCCCAATAAATAACCATTTCAAAGCTCCATGTTGAAGTATTGTACTGAACATAAAAGCTTGCCTCAGAAACACTTGTTTGGCAAATCCACTTGGGAGTGGTAGGACATGACCCCAGTGGAAAAGACCACAGGAAATTAACTGGAAATCTGATTTATATTTACTGGGTAGTTAAGGACTCACTTTAAGTTAAAGATAGAGGTTGGGGGGGGGCACTGATGGTAGTAAATCTGTGGGTTGGTGATAGAGCTAAGGTAACTCCTACTGTACTTGTATAAACAACTTTCATTGAAGGTGTTAAGTTGTCGCTAGAATATGCTTGTTGGAGCATAAAGCAACCATTCATACATACATGTATGAGTAAGGACAGAGCTAGATACATGCAAAATATAACTCCATGGTTTAAGGGGGGTGGGGGTCCTAGCAAACCATACAGAAGAATATAAATCTTTAAGAATTGTGATATAGAACTATAGAACTACTGTTTACGATTTCATGAGTTTCAGAAGTATGTTATGTGTAATCCCAGTCAATCAATATCCAATAAATGTCCAATCAATACACAGGGTATCAACCAGTATAGTCATCATGTCTATTTATACAACGAGTGGTGTTCTAATATAGCCAGACAACAGCTAATCAATATGCAGGGTCTCTGCTATGTACACTAGCAATCAGGCCATACTACTAGCGGTATTTTAGCCAGACAGTATTCAATCAATATGCAGCATCTTTGCTATACGTACATGTACAGTAGCCATATAATACTACACCTAGCAATATTGTAACATACATGCCATACGATATCCACTCAGTGTAAAGCATCTCTGCTATACAGTAGCCATTAGGCCGGTCAATTACCGGTACTACATTGTAGTAGCCGTTAGACCCAATTACTACATTTAGCGATATTGTAATATAGCCAGACAATATCTATTGAGTATGTAGAATCTCTGCTGTATAGTAGCCATTAGGCCCAATTACTACATTTAGCGATATTGTAATATAGCCAGACAATATCTATTGAGTATGTAGAATCTCTGCTGTATAGTAGCCATTAGACCCAATTACTACATTTAGCGATATTGTAATATAGCCAGACAATATCTATTGAGTATGTAGAATCTCTGCTGTATAGT